>JAFMOC010000041.1:0-60000 GCA_019802505.1 Corydoras sp. C115 | reverse complement strand
GCGGGGTCTGATGTCCTGAGGGAGGGAGGGAGGGGTCTGATGTCCTGAGGGAGGGCGGGGTCTGATGTTCCTGAGGGAGGGCGGGGTCTGATGTCCTGAGGGAGGGAGGGGGTCTGATGTCCTGAGGGAGGAGCTGGGGGTCTGATGTCCTGAGGGAGGGAGGGAGGGGGGTCTGATGTCCTGAGGGAGGGAGGGGTCTGATGTCCTGAGGGAGGGAGGGGTCTGATGTCCTGAGGGAGGGCGGGGTCTGATGTCCTGAGGGAGGGAGGGGTCTGATGTCCTGAGGGAGGGAGGGGTCTGATGTCCTGAGGGAGGGCGGGGTCTGATGTCCTGAGGGAGGGCGGGGGTCTGATGTCCTGAGGGAGGGCGGGGGTCTGATTTTGTCCTGAGGGAGGGTGGGGTCTGATGTCCTGAGGGAGGGCGTGGTCTGATGTCCTGAGGGAGGGCGGGGTCTGATGTCCTGAGGGAGGGAGGGAGGGGTCTGATGTCCTGAGGGAGGGAGGGGTCTGATGTCCTGAGGGAGGGAGGGAGGGGTCTGATGTCCTGAGGGAGGGAGGGGTCTGATGTCCTGAGGGAGGGAGGGGTCTGATGTCCTGAGGGAGGGCGGGGTCTGATGTCCTGAGGGAGGGAGGGGTCTGATGTCCTGAGGGAGGGCGGGGTCTGATGTCCTGAGGGAGGGCGGGGTATGATGTCCTGAGGGAGGGAGGGGTCTGATGTCCTGAGGGAGGGAGGGAGGGGTCTGATGTCCTGAGGGAGGGCGGGGTCTGATGTCCTGAGGGAGGGCGGGGTCTGATGTCCTGAGGGAGGGCGGGGTCTGATGTAGCCAACGACCCGAACAGCAGCATCGGTGCACCTCCTCCCGTCTCAGCCCCAGACTGGGTGCAGCCTATCCCTGCCGCTGTGCTATCCCGTGTGGAGCGCCGCGTTGTTAGGCTTTAATACCGAACTAATCACTGAAATCGGGACCACCACGGGCTGGAACAAACCGGCAAACGGGTACGGCGAGTACCCGTACTCCGTTACTCAGCGTACTCAGTGTGTGGGAGGGGGAGCTGAACAAAGCGAGGTGAACTCACCACCAGCTTCTTGACGAGCGCCTCTCTCTCAGGCCACCATCTCTTTGAGCTCAGCGATCACCTGCAGGTCCTCCGGTCGGCTCTCTCGGTTGCGGAACTTCTCCTCCGTCCCCTCGAGGCTGGAGAACACGGGGGAACGGGGAATGAGTGCCTCCTCTGCGGACGTGTGGGTGAAGGAACCGCGCCGCAGCTGCTGTCTCACTGGTGACCTCATTCTGTAGGTACCTCATGAGGTCTCTCTCTGTCTCTGTCTCTCTCTGTCTGACATGTGGACGGGTTCTCCTCGCGGGTTCTCAGAGAACGTGTCTACATGAGTGATTAGTGAGTCAATCGGCGCTCCGATTTAATTAAAACCCGAAATAGGTCACCGGCAGTCGCCGACCTCTAATCCCTCACAGAGCGTCCGACACGCGCCTCCACCGCCCGACACGCGCCTTCATCCCACTGTCCAGCACGCGCCTCCACCTTCCAACACGCGCCTCCACCGCCCGACACGCCTTCATCCCACTGTCCAGCACGCGCCTCCACCTTCCAACACGCGCCTCCACCGCCCGACGCGCGCCTTCATCCCACTGTCCAGCACGCGCCTCCACCGTCCAGCACGCACCTCCACCACCCGACACGCGCCTTCATCCCACTGTCCAGCACGCGCCTCCACCTTCCAACACGCGCCTCCACCGCCCGACACGCCTTCATCCCACTGTCCAGCACGCGCCTCCACCTTCCAACACGCGCCTCCACCGCCCGACGCGCCTTCATCCCACTGTCCAGCACGCGCCTCCACCGTCCAGCACGCACCTCCACCACCCGACACGCGCCTTCATCCCACTGTCCAGCACGCGCCTCCACCGTCCAGCACGCACCTCCACCACCCGACACGCGCCTTCATCCCACTGTCCAGCACACGCCTCCACCGCCCGACACGCGCCTTCATCCCACTGTCCAGCACGCGCCTCCACCTTCCAACACGCGCCTCCACCGCCCGACACGCCTTCATCCCACTGTCCAGCACGCGCCTCCACCTTCCAACACGCGCCTCCACCGCCCGACGCGCCTTCATCCCACTGTCCAGCACGCGCCTCCACCGTCCAGCACGCGCCTCCACCACCCGACACGCGCCTTCATCCCACTGTCCAGCACGCGCCTCCACCGTCCAGCACGCACCTCCACCACCCGACACACGCCTTCATCCCACTGTCCAGCACACGCCTCCACCGTCCAATAAGTGCCTCTATCTTCCAACACGAGCCTCCACTACCTGACACGCGCCTCCACTGTCCAACACGTCCCTCCACCTTCCTACAGGCGCCTCCACCGTCCAACACGCGCACATCCTCTGTCCAATATGCGATTCCCTCATCCAACACGCACCTCCACTGTCCAACATGCACCTCCACTGTCCAACACATGTCTCAACCTTCCTACACGCGCCTCCACCTTCCAACACGTGCCTCCACCATCCCAATTAAAGGTTTCTCATTAACATAATGAACATCTCGTGTCGTTACATGAGGACGACGCCCGTCTCAGGTGAAGCCATCAGCTCGCTCTTCTGTTTATTTAAACCAGGGTCACTCTACGGTTCCTGCATAAATACCCCCCCCCCACATACACACACCCCCACCCCCCCCACCCGTGACCATCGGCGTGTATTAGACTCGCCCTTTCGTCCGCGGCGCCTCGACTCCTGACGAATCAACATCCCATCAACTCCGATTTCACGCCCGCCACGAGGGATTTCATGCAAATGCGGGACGCGTGCAGCCTTCCCCCCCGAGGCGCGACGCATGCCCGCTGTCCAGGTGCTGAACCCGACGCCGCTGTCCTGCACACATTAGGAACTTCATAGATCTTATTTAAGGTTCCGCACACTCACGTAGACACCCAGCAGGGGCGTGGCATCGGGGGGGGGGGGGGGTGTCACATGACATCACGTGACCTATCCCGAAGCACCTGGTTGGCCACGGCTGCCTTACGTAACCCTGCGGAAATGTGGGTCGGTTCCTAACAGGGCCCGCGGGTTCTCTAAAGCGGCGCGGGTTCCACGGGCCGAGGAGGCGGAGCGACGGAGGCGATGGAGATCACTCACAGGATCTGCAGGGCGGAGATCTTGTCCTTCAGCAGCTCCTGCGCCTTGTTGAAGTCGGACAGCATGTTCTGCGTGTCGCGGTTGTGCAGAACGTTCATCTCCACCATGTCGCGCTCGTGCTTCTTACACAGGTCCTGCTCGTGAACCCTGAACACGGGGACACACACACACGGACATTTAGAACCCCCACCCGACCCTGTACTGCGGCCGCAGGGTGGCTTTACAAGAGATTTGGCGGCCTCTCTGGTGGAACCGCGTCATTACACACCAACTGAGTGGAGCTCAGGATCAACACGGTGGACATAATCCATCCATTATGCTCTGCTTTATCCTCTATTAGGGTCGCGGGGGGGGGACGGGGGGGGTTCCCCATGCCCATCCAGGGGAGAACGTTTCGGGCGCTGGGCTGAAACACCCAGGACAGGGGGGCAATCCATCGCTGGACAAACACACACACAGACACACTCTATATGGCGCAATTTGGAGAACTCAACTGCCCTTGATCCATGTTTTTGGACTATGGGAGGAATCCGGAGAACCCAGAAGAAACCCACGCGGACATGGGGAGGACATGGAAACTCCACCCAGATGGTGATTCGAACCGGGAATCCCCAGCGTTGAGAGAAGAACATGCTAAACCACTAAGCCACCCCACACACAAGATTTACATAGGGGCAATTTATAGCAGCCAATTCACCTTGAATCCATGTTTTTGGACTATGGGAGGAAACTGGGAAAGCCTGGAAGAAACCCACGCGGACACGGGGAGGACATGGAAACTCCACCCAGATGGTGATTCGAACCGGGAGTCCCTAGAGCTGAGAGGAGAACATGCTAAACCACTAAGCCACCGTGCCACCCCACACACACGATTTACATAGGGGCAATTTATAGCAGCCAATTCACCTTGAATCCATGTTTTTGGACTATGGGAGGAAACCGGAGAACCTGGAAGAAACCCACGCGGACACGGGGAGGACATGGAAACTCCACCCAGATGGGGATTCGAACCGGTTATCCCCAGCGCTGAGAGGAGAACATGCCAAACCACTAAGCGGTGGACATAATCAGGGTTCTAAATGGAGAACAGACCTGGATTATTAGGACCTAAAGCAGGAGGACGCACCGGATCTGCTGGTTGGCCTCGCTGCGGATCTTCAGGACCTCCTTGCCTTTGATCTCCAGCTCTTTGGTCAGCGTGCTGATGTTCTCGTTCAGCGTGTGGATCTCGTGGTCCAGGCTGGCGATGTGGTTCTTGCGGCGGATCACCTCGTCCTGCAGCTCGGCGATGCGGCTCAGGAGTTCTCGCTCCTGGACGCAGTAGAACAGGGTCACGATGATGCGAGGCGTCCCCGCGCCGCCGTCCCCTCGGCGTGTCTCCGGGGGCGGGACGTTCTCGGAGAACGCGGCGTTAAATATTAAACGCGGGCCGTTGGCGTATCCCGCGGTGCCTGTCTTCACCTCCCACGGGACTTGGATGTAATATTGATGGCTGTGTACGTGCTCCGTCCTCGTCCCCGCCCCCCTCGCCTCTCCCCCCCCCCACCCCCCGCCCCCCCCGCCGACGCCCACGCCGCGCCCCGGCTCACGCGCCGCTTCTCAATGAATAAGTGAGGACGGCGTGAGTAAGCGTCCGTTCTGGACGAGCTCTGAGTCAGAGTGCTGTCGGTTCTCGGCGTGAGGCCGGTCTTCACGCCGCGCTGTCGTCCCGGCGATGGACCGTGGACGTGACGGGGGGGGGGGGGGTTGGGTGGACAAGCCGAAAGGAAAGTGGGGCGGGTTCGTATGGGAGCAGGGGGAACCTGAGCTACCCATGCAGCAGGGAGAGGGGCCTTCCCCAAACTGTTGCCACCCCCCCCCCTGTCTCAGCCTAATGACCTTCTGCGGAACATGAGCCTCGTTGGCGAGGCGCGGAGGGGGCGGGGTCAGTCCGTTTATCTAACCGCCGTGGAGAAAAGGGGCGGAGCTCAGGTCATTTAACTGTCCTTGTCATTAGAGGTGGGGGTTATTTTCCGCCATGGCGCCCCCAAGTGGTAACAAGCCAGAAGACGAAGGAGATGCAACGTCCTATCCATCTCTGAGTGGTCGTGTGTGTGTGTGTGTGTGTGTGTGTGTGTGTGTGTGTGTGTGTGTGTGTGTGTGTGTGTGTGTTTTTTGTCCGATCTCATTACCCCGAGCGCGGACGCTGGACGAGGCGATCGATGAGGACGTGAGACGGCTGTTCCACCGAGACGTGGGGGGGGCGAGGGGGGGGGGTCAAAAACTGCCCTCGAATGAACAACTCCGATTCAATTCGATTCAGTCTGAATGACTCCTCCCCTCATTCGGATGGAGACGCGGGACGTGAGGGACTGAAGGACGTGTGGGGGGGGGGGGGGGGGGCGACGCAGGGGGAGGATGTGAGAACCGCTCGGAGACGCACTTTAATTACAGAGCGCGCGCTCGTTACGATAACGCTCCCTAATCTCCTAATTCCCCACCAAGTTCATTAAAGCAGGTGACGGGGATTATCACGCGGGAGCCAGGCGGGTCCGGGGGGGGGGGGTGGGGGTGGAGGAGGTGGGGGTGGAGGAGGTGGGGGTGGAGGAGGTGGGGGTGGGTGGGGGCATTAAGCTCCTGTTAAGCTGTTTTCCGTAAATGATAATGTTTGTGGGAAAGTGAGCGCCGGCGCAGCGCCCGTCACACAACGACCCCCACGGTTACGGCATGAGGCACCGCGCTCGTGGATGGTGATGCCACTGTGGGGGTGATGCCATGGTGTGAGTGATGGCATGGTGGGGGTGATGCCACTGTGGGGGTGTTGCCATGGTTTGAGCGATGGCATGGTGGGGGTGATGCCACTGTAGGGGTGATGCCATGGTGTGAGCGATGGCATGGTGGGGGTGATGCCACTGTGGGGGTGATGCCATGGTGTGAGTGATGGCATGGTGGGGGTGATGCCATGGTGTGAGCGATGGCATGGTGGGGGTGATGCCACTGTGGGGGTGTTGCCATGGTTTGAGCGATGGCATGGTGGGGGTGATGCCACTGTGGGGGTGATGCCATGGTGTGAGCGATGGCATGGTGGGGGTGATGCCACTGTGGGGGTGTTGCCATGGTGTGAGCGATGGCATGGTTGGGGTGATGCCACTGTGGGGGTGATGCCATGGTGTGAGCGATGGCATGGTGGGGGTGATGCCACTGTGGGGGTGATGCCATGGTGTGAGCGATGCCACTGTGGAGGTGATGTCATGGTGGGGATGATGCCACTGTGGTGGCAATGCCATGTTGGAGGTGATGCCATGGTGGAGGTGTTGCCACGCTGCAGGTTATGTCAGTGTGGAAGCAGTGTCACAGTGGAGTGGGTGGGGGAGAGGTCAGGATGGATGTGATGCCACAGTGGTTGGCTTATCAGAGAGCTGGATGAAGGTACATTCTGTGTAGAGTTTGCATGTTCTCCCCATATCTGAAGACATGGAAATGGAGCTGCATGGTTCAAAAGCGGTGGGCGTTGTGTCAGTGTAGAGAACATGTTCTCTAGACTGATGATGATGATGGTGATGAAGAAGATGCTGATGATGATGGTGATGAAGGTGGAGGTGCGTCTCACCTGTTTGCTGCTCTGTTCCAGAGCGTTCTCCAGCTCCTGCTTGGCGGCGGCGGTCTCCTGCTGATGGCTCTGCCGCAGGTGCTCGATGGCCGAGGCGTGGAGGTGGTTCAGCTCCGAGCGCAGGGAGGCTGGAGAGGGGCGGAGAGAGAGAGAGAGGCGGGGTGAGGGAACCGCGGGGGGGTCCGGGTCGGGGTCCCGGGTCGGGGGCCCGGGTCGGGGTGGGAGAACCTACCCAGCATGGCCTTGCCCTCGTCCTCCAGCTCGAAGCGCAGCGTCTGCAGCTCCTGCTCTGACTGATGCTTCAGCGTCTCGATCTTCTGCCTGTGAGCTTCTCTCAGAGCCTGCAGCTCCATGTGGTGCTGCTGCCGCAGACGCTCCTCCAGCTCCTGCACACACGCCGGCGTCAGGAACATCCACCCACAGAACCTCCACCCATAGAACATCCACCCATAGAACATCCACCCATAGAACAACCACCCATAGAACAACCACCCATAAAACAACCACCCACAGAACATCCACCCACAGAACCTCCACCCATAGAATATCCACCCACAGAACATCCACCCACAGAACCTCCACCCATAGAACATCCACCCATAGAACAGAACAACCACCCATAAAACAACCACCCACAGAACATCCACCCATAGAACATCCACCCATAGAACATCCACCCATAGAACCTCCACCCACAGAACATCCACCCACAGAACCTCCACCCATAGAACATCCACCCACAGAACATCCACCCACAGAACCTCCACCCATAGAACAACCACCCATAGAACATCCACCCACAGAACCTCCACCCATAGAAACTCCACCCATAGAACATCCACCCACAGAACCTCCACCCATAGAACAACCACCCATAAAACAACCACCCATAGAACCTCCACCCATAGAACAACCACCCATAGAACAACCACCCATAGAACCTCCACCCATAGAACATCCACCCACAGAACCTCCACCCATAGAACATCCACCCATAAAACAACCACCCACAGAACATCCACCCACAGAACCTCCACCCATAGAATATCCACCCACAGAACATCCACCCACAGAACCTCCACCCATAGAACATCCACCCATAAAACAACCACCCACAGAACATCCACCCACAGAACCTCCACCCATAGAACAACCACCCATAAAACAACCACCCATAGAACCTCCACCCATAGAACAACCACCCATAGAAAAACCACCCACAGAACCTCCACCCATAGAACAACCATCCACCCACAGAACCTCCACCCACAGAACATCCACCCATAGAACAACCACCCACAGAACATCCACCACCCATAGAACAACCACCCATAGAACAACCACCCATAGAAAAACCACCCACAGAACCTCCACCCATAGAACATCCACCCACAAAACATCCACCCATAGAACAACCACCCATAGAACAACCACCCATAGAAAAACCACCCACAGAACCTCCACCCATAGAACAACCATCCACCCACAGAACATCCACCCATAGAACAACCACCCACAGAACATCCACCACCCACAGAACATCCACCACCCATAGAACAACCACCCATAGAAAAACCACCCATAGAAATACCACCCACAGAACCTCCACCCATAGAACATCCACCCACAAAACATCCACCCATAGAACAACCACCCATAGAACAACCATCCACCCACAGAACATCCACGACGGCGTGAGAACCCGACCAGTTAAAACCATGGAGAACCACCCACACACATTCACAGAACATCCACCCATAGAATATCCCCAGCAGCGTGAGAACCCAGCCAGAGAACCGAAAATACCAAAATACACCAATGTTCACCCATCCACCCATAGAACCTCCGCCAACCGAACATCCACGGCAGAAAAAAACACCCCCACAGACACCCATTCACCCTCGGAGCATCCATCCTCCTCCTCCTCATCGCAGCCCCCCCCCCCCCCCCCCGGCAGACTGATGGAGAAGTCACGGGTTCTCCGGTGCGGTCAGAAAACGGCAGCGCTCTCCTCTCCACCCAGAGGAAGTTCTGCAGGGTCTCACGGAACACGTCTGCACACTCAGCAAAATCAGCGAGAGGACGCAGAACCCGCAAATTTATTCAGGCTTTATTTACGAAGCTGGAACTTTTTGCTGTGCGAACCCTCCACCCCCACCTCCTCCCCCACCCCCGGCGCGGAACCCGGGGAGAATGAAGCGAGCGCTGCCGTGGAACGGAGAACCTTAAACCTGTAAAAAGCTGTTTAACGGAACCTCGCTGACTTTATTAAAGAGCGGAGAATAAACGTCCCCCGCAGCGCCTCCTGAGCGAGGACAGCGAGGACGCTGAGGCGCCAAAATGAGAACCCATGATGGATCTGCCCACGGTACCAGAACCACACTGACACTGAATAATGACGGAACTCACGGAGAACTCCACCATGACTGATCCGCTCCAGTCTGCACCAGGAACTACCCATTAGGTACAGAAAAGAACCAGGAACTACCCATTAGTTACAGAAAAGCACCAGGAACTAACGATTAGTTACAGAAAAGAACCAGGAACAACTGCTTAAATAGGAACTAACCATTAGGTACAGATAAGAACCAGGAACTACCGATTAGAAAAAAAAAAGCAGGAACTACTGCTTAAATACAGAAAAGTACCAGGAACTACTGATTAGGTACAGATAAGAACCAGGAACTACTATTAGGTACAGATAAGAACCAGGAACTACTATTAGGTACAGATAAGAACCAGGAACTACTATTAGGAAAAAAAAAAGTACCAGGATCTACCGATTAGGTACAGATAAGAACCAGGAACTACTATTAGGTACAGATAAGAACCAGGAACTACTATTAGGAGAAAAAAAAGTACCAGGATCTACCGATTAGGTACAGATAAGAACCAGGAACTACCGATTAGGAAAAAAAAGCACCAGGAACTACTGCTTAAATACAGAAAAGTACCAGGAACTACAATTAGGTACAGATAAAAACCAGGAACTACCCATTAGGAAAAAAATAAGTACCAGGAACTACCGATTAGGTACAAATAAGAACCAGGAACTAACGATTAGGTACAGATAAGAACCAGGAACTACCGATTAGGAAAAAAAAGCACCAGGAACTACTGCTTAAATACAGAAAAGTACCAGGAACTACTATTAGGTACAGATAAAAACCAGGAACTACCCATTAGAAAAAAAAAGCACCAGGAACTACTGCTTAAATACAGAATAATACCAGGAACTACTGATTAGGTACAGATAAGAACCAGGAACTACTATTAGGTACAGAAAAGAACCAGGAACTACTTTTAGGTTCAGATAAGAACCAGGAACTACTGATTAGGTACAGATAAGAACCAGGAACTACTATTAGGTACAGATAAGAACCAGGAACTACTATTAGGTACAGATAAGAACCAGGAACTACTATTAGGAAAAAAAAAGTACCAGGATCTACCGATTAGGTACAGATAAGAACCAGGAACTACTATTAGGTACAGATAAGAACCAGGAACTACTATTAGGAGAAAAAAAAGTACCAGGATCTACCGATTAGATACAGATAAGAACCAGGAACTACCGATTAGGAAAAAAAAGCACCAGGAACTACTGCTTAAATACAGAAAAGTACCAGGAACTACTATTAGGTACAGATAAAAACCAGGAACTACCCATTAGGAAAAAAATAAGTACCAGGAACTGCCGATTAGGAAAAAAAAAAAGCACCAGGAACTACTGCTTAAATACAGAAATGTACCAGGAACTACTATTAGGTGCAGATAAAAACCAGGAACTACCCATTAGAAAAAAAAAGCACCAGGAACTACTGCTTAAATACAGAATAATACCAGGAACTACTAATTAGGTACAGATAAGAACCAGGAACTACTATTAGGTACAGAAAAGAACCAGGAACTACTTTTAGGTTCAGATAAGAACCAGGAACTACTGATTAGGTACAGATAAGAACCAGGAACTACCCATTAGGAAAAAAAATAAAAATAAAATAATAATAATAATAAAATACCAGGAACCACTGCTTAAATACAGAAAAGTACTAGGAACTACCGATTAGATACCAATAAGTACCAAGAACTACCGATTAGGTACAGATAAGAACCCAGAACTACTGCTTAAGTACTGAAAAATACCAATTAGTTAGAGATAAGCAGCAGGAACTACCCCTCAGGCCCCGCCCCGCTGATGGAGGAGACAGACCTTGAGGCCGTGCTGGCGCGCCTCCTGCAGGTCGCGGATGGCACAGCAGTGCGCCTCGTGCAGACGCTCCTCGCGGTGCTGCTGCTCCAGTTCCAGTTCCTGCAGCTGCTGACCGAGGTGCTCGCGCTCCTGACTGAACTGCGCCTGCAGCTGCTGCAGCGAGAGCTGCGACTGCGAGAGCTGCATCTCCAGACTCTGCTTCAGCAACGAGATCTGCGCGCAGGCGCACACACACACACACACACACACACACACACACACACACAGACACACACACATACATACAGACAGACACACACACACACACACAGACACACAGACACACACACACACGCACGCACGCACGCACGCACACGCACGCACGCACACACACACACACACACACACACACGCACGCACGCACGCACACACACACACACACACACACACACACACACACACACACACATCAGCATGACGAGCGCAGCACCTGAGAGAAAACACCTGTGATAACGGAGAACCGGACGGCACGGTGGCTTAGTGCTTTAGCATGTTCTCCTCTCAGCACTAGGGATTCCCGGTTCGAATCCCCATCTGGGTGGGGTTTGCATGTCCTCCCCGTGTCCGCGTGGGTTTCCTCCGGGTTCTCCGGTTTCCTCCCGCAGTCCAAAAACATGGATGAAGGTCAAGTGAGTTCTTCAAATTGCCCCATATAGAGTGTGTCTGTGTGAGTGAGTGTGTGTCCAGTGATAGATTGCCCCCTGTCCTGGGTGTATCTGCCCAGCGCCCGAAACGTTCTCCCCTGGATGGGCATCGGTTCCTGACCGTGGAACTGAAAGCAGTGACCGACCTCACACTGCACTCTGAGGTTCTAAAATCACGTCCTGCAGTCCATAGGGTTCTCCACATAATGTTAGTCCCCTTTGGTATGTTCTCCAACGCTCGGGACGGCATCCAGCGGAGAACGTTTCGGGAGCTGGACAGAAACACCCAGGACAGGGCGCCAATCTATCCATCACTCACACACACACTACATAGGGGCAATCAATTCACAGCAGCCAATTCACCTTGAATTGGACTGTGCGAGAAAACCGGAGGAACTCCACGCAGATCGAGGCCGAGAGGAGAACATGCTCCATCCCACCCCAGTTCTCATCCATCCATTATCTTCCGCTTGTCCGGGGTTCGGGTCGCAGGGAAGGGGCCCCCAGTTCCCGCCCACATGAATTCAAGGTGAATTGGCCGCTCTAAATTGCCCCACGGTGGCTTAGTGGTTTAGCACGTTCTCCTCTCAGTGCTAGGGATTCCCGTTTCGAATCCCCATCTGGGTGGAGTTTCCATGTTCTCCCCGTGTCCATGTGGGTTTCCTCCGGGTTCTCCGGTTTCCTCCCACAGTCCAAAAACATGGATCAAGTCAACTGAATTCTCCAAATTGCCCCATATAGAGTGTGACTGTGTGAGTGAGTGTGTGTCCAGCGATAGATTGCCCCCCTGTCCTGGGTGTATCTGCCCAGCGCCCGAGACGTTCTCCCCTGGATGGGCAATGAATGAATAAATTGCCCCATATAGTGTGTGTGTGTGTGTGAGTGAGTGTGTGCCCAGCGTTGAATTGGCACCCAGGGCCTGAAATGTTCTCCCCTGGATGGGCATAAGGAACCCATTACCCCCCCTCCCCATTAGAACCTTGCGCTATGAGGATTCTCATACGGTGAGGTTCTAATTAGGTGGCCGCGCATGCCGTTCTCCACCGTCACCTCCGTTCTGTTGTTTATATTTGTTTCCGTCAGAACGTGTGACATCACTGCGGTTCTGCCCATCTGCCCATCTGCCCCGGACGCCGAGGGAACCGCCGGCAGACGCTCCCGGCTGACAGAAGGCGAGCGATCTGCGATCCGCCGCCTTTTCCGGCCTCATTAGAACACTCGCACGCTCGGCGCCCGGAGTGCGCCGGCGCCAGGACGCACCCCCACCCACTTTCGCCTCCACCTCCCCCTCTACCCCCCCCCCCCTCACCTGCTCCAGCAGATCCTCCACCTTCCTCTGCCAGCACTCGCGCGCGCTGATCAGCTCCTGCTCTTTGGTCTGAGCCAGCTGAGTCAGCGCCAGCCTCTTGTCCTCTTCGTGCTCCTCTCGCAGCTCCTCTCGCAGCTTCTTACACTCCTGCCTGCACATACACACACACACACGCACACACACACACACACACACACACACACACACACACACACACACACACTCATTACAGGTTCTCTCACAGGGGAACTCATCATTACGCTGCTCTCGACAGTGAAGCATGGTGGTGGATTTCGGGGCGTCCCCATACTTCTGACGCTCGTCTGTCCCCTCGCCGGGTTCCACTAAACTCAAGCGCCATTCCCCGAGCGCCGGACAGGTCCCGGCGGAACGTAACTGCCGCCTGATCCCCTCCACGTCACGATTTAATGTGGTTCTAAACAGACCGAGGCGCGTTACGGGAACAGCGGGGAGGTTTTTTCACCTTTCGTCCCGAAGCAGAACCAAGGCGGAACCAAGGTAGAACCAAGGTGGAACCAAGGCAGAACCAAGGTATAACCAAGGCGGAACCAAGGCAGAACCAAGGCGGAACTAAGGTAGAACCAAGGTAGAACCATGGTGGAACCAAGGTGGAACCAAGGTAGAACCAAGGCGGAACCAAGGTAGAACCAAGGCGGAACCAGCGTAGAACCAAGGCAGAACCAAAATAGAACCCAAGGCGGAACCAATGCAGAACCAAGGTAGAACCAAGGCAGAACCAAAGTAGAACCAATGCAGAACCAAGGTAGAACCAACGCAGAACCAAGGTAGAACCAAGGCAGAACCAAGGCAGAACCAAAGTAGAACCAAGGCAGAACAAATGCAGAACCAAAGTAGAACCAAGGCAGAACAAATGCAGAATCAAAATAGAACCAAGGCGGAACCAAGGCGCTTAAAACCTTCTAAAAATTGGTTTGGTTGGATCAGTTCTCCAATCGGTTCTCCGATCGGTTCTCGGGGACGGCGGCGCGGACTGACCGGAGCGTCTCGGTCCACTTCAGCTCCAGCTCCAGCGCCATCTTGTCCATCTTCAGCTTCTCCTCCTCTTTGGTGGAGATGACCTTGGCGTGGTGGTGCTGCTTCTGCGTCTCCATCTCCCCCTGCCGGCAGAAGAGAACCCAAAGGCGTGAACGGCCGTCCCCCCCGAGGGTATTCGGAGGCCGGCCGGCGGAACCCGGGTCCTGACCTGCAGCGCGGCCAGCAGGTTGGACGTCTCCCTCAGCCTGGCCCGCGTGGCGTCCAGCTCCTCCAGGAGCTTCTCCTGGGCCTCCTTCAGACTCGAGATGTGTCCCCTGGCAGAACCCAGACCCTTCTCTCGCTCCTTCACCAGATCCTGAAGATGGCTGACCTGAGTGAGCGAGCGAGAGAGAGAGAGAGAGAGCAAACATCAAAGTAGATCGTTCTCCAGCTACAGGGAGAACATGCAAAAGCAACACAGAAAACATCCAGTGATCAAACCCAGGAGCTTCCTGCCATGAGGTTAAAGTTCCACCCGCTCCCCCCCCCCACCCCCCCTTTAGTCCGATAGGCTACAACGGTCTGACCTTGCTGTTGGCGACGTTGAGTTTGGTGGTGAGCTCCTCCCTCAGGCTGTCCAGCTGCTCCCGCAGGAGCTTCTTCTGCTCCTCCAGCGAGCTGCGCTCCGCCTCAAACTGCTGCTCCATCTCCTGCAGAGAGGACACGCCCACGACCACCGGGGGGACGGTGGGGGACGGTGGGGGGGGAATTAGAACGGAGATTCAGACCCGGGACCTCAGGCTCCGTCACCTGACGTCGGTGTCTGACCTCACGCACGGCGGGGGGGCATTAAAGTCCAATGCAACGGGCACGCTGGCATCCGGTGGGTGGGGGAGAGGGGGGCATCCAAACGTCATCCAGCATCCACCAATCAGCATTCACCAACCACCAATCATCATTCAGCATTCACCATCAACCAATCAGCATCCAGCATTCACCAATCAGCATTCACCAACCACCAACCAGCATCCAGCATTCACCAATAGGCATCCACCAACCACCAATCAGCATCCAGCATTCACCATCAACCAAATTGAATCCAGCATCCACCAATCAGCATCCACCAATCAGCATCCACCAACCAGCAATCACCAGTCAGCATTCATCAACCACCAATCAGCATCCACCAACCAGCAATCACCAGTCAGCATTCATCAACCACCAATCAGCATCCACCAACCACCAATCAACATCCAGCATCCACCAACCACCGAACAGCATCCGCCAACCACCAATTATCATCCAGCATCCACCAATCAATATCCAGCATCCACCAACCAACATCTGCCAACCACCAATTATCATCCAGCATCCACCAACCAACATCTGCCAACCACCAATTATCATCCAGCATCCACCAACCACCATCTGCCAACCACCAATCAACATCCAGCATCCACCAACCAACATCTGCCAACCACCAATCAACATCCAGCATCCACCAACCAACATCTGCCAACCACCAATCAACATCCAGCATCCACCAACCAACATCTGCCAACCACCAATCAACATCCACCAACCACCGAACAGCATCCGCCAACCACCAATTATCATCCAGCATCCACCAATCAATATCCAGCATCCACCAACCAACATCTGCCAACCACCAATCAACATCCACCAACCACCGAACAGCATCCGCCAACCACCAATCAGCATCCACCAATTAACATCCAGCAGCCACCAACCACCAACCAAATGCCAACCACCAATCAGCATCCACCAATTAACATCCAGCAGCCACCAACCACCAACCAAATGCCAACCAGCATCCACCAACCAACATCTGCCAATCACCAATCAACATCCAACATCCACCAATCAACATCCAGCATCCACCAATCAACATCCAACATCCACCAATCAACATCCAGCATCCACCAATCAACATCCAACATCCACCAATCAACATCCAGCATCCACCAATCAACATCCACCAACAGTAATGTGATTCAGCTCTGTAGTGCAGCAGCACACACTCTTTAGAACACCTGCCTGCAGGCCACTAGGGCAGAATCCCTGTGTGTGTGTGTGTGTGTGTGTGTGTGTGTGTGTGTGTGTGTGTGGGGGCAGGGGGGTATTGGTGGGGGGGGGTGTAACGGGTCTAATGACAGGAACCTCACTGTCTCTCCACAGAAAACCAGAATCTTTGGAAACAAACACACGAGCTCCACAGAGGAACAGCGGGGGGGGGGGGGGGGGCGGGGGGGGGGGGGGGGGTTCTCTAAATAGTAACCAGACCTGAGCTATATTTAAACTAAATGACATCAACCTCTCTCTCTCTCTCTCTCTCTCTCTCTCTCTCTCTCTCTCTGTCTCTCTCTCTCTCTCTCTCTCTCTCTCTCTCTCTCTCTCTCTCGTCTCTCTCTCTCTCTCTCTCTCTCTCTCTCTCTCTCTCTCTCTCTCTCTGTCTCTCTCTCTCTCTCTCTCTCTCTCTCTCTCTCTGTCTCTCTCTCTCTCTCTCTCTCTCTCTCTCTCTCTCTCTCTCTGTCTCTGTCTCTCTCTCTCTCTCTCTGTCTCTCTGTCTCTCTCTCTCTCTCTCTCTCTCTCTCTCTCACTCTGTCTCTCTCTCTCTCTGTCTCTCTGTCTCTCTCTCTCTCTCTCTCTCTCTGTGCAAAGCCTGCTGGGTATTTTGGGGATGAAGCTGCACACAGACTGCACTGCTGGTTTCGCTGTGACATCACAGCCCCCCCCCCCCCCCCCACCCTGTAGCTCCACCCACTTTATAGATGCTCCCTTTAGAACCGCTGAGACCGTGCTGTAGCGAATGGCAGGAACATCAGGTGCCTCGGGGCGGATAACATACCCCCCCCACCCCCCCACCCCGGGGGCACTCGGGTGGAGATCGGGAGAGCGGGGCTTAATGGAGATGGACGGGGTCCGGTGTTCTGTGTTCCTGTTGGGTTCTGTCGCGCTCCGCCTCCTGGAGGTGGAGCAGCTGGTCGGTCGTGCCACATCTGCAGAGCGACCCGACGGCTGGGCGCCCCGTTCCCCGAGGAGCAACACCGGCACCGAGCGACCACCTGAACCTGGCGCCCGTCCAATGCACCTCCATCTAGAACACAACCGGTCAGGAGCGCGGCACGCAGCCAATGAGGACACACCGAGGACCGAGGGTCGGGTTCCGCGCACAAAAGAACCGACGGTCCAGAATACCCACTGCGCGTGGGGTTCGAACCGCCAACCCTCAGTCTAAGTGCAGAGCCACCACCTCCTCTATAAATCAGCCCCCCCACCCTCCACCCTCCTCCACCCACCCACCCGCCCTCCACCCACCCACCCGCCCTCCACCCACCTGCCCTCCACCCCCACCCGCCCTCCACTCACCCGCCCTCCACCCACCCTCCACCCACCGGTTACTTATCTGTTTAATTCTGCTTCAGTCAGCGTTTTTTTCCCTCTGCTGAAGGTCAGCGCCGGTTGCTAGGAGACCTGGCCGTGGTCCAAATCCGGAGCGCCAACACATCACCCCCTACAGGAACTTCACCGCGGTCCCCCCCCCCCCCGTATGAGCCGCTCCCCCCCCCCCGTTCGTGAGGTCGGACACCGATGTAGGGCGAGAGCGTCGGTACGGAACTCACGGCGAGCAGCTGGTTGCGCTCCTTCTCGGCCGAGTTCTGCGTGTTCTCCAGGGCGCTGCGGTGCTTCTTGGCCAGCTCCTCCAGCGCGCGACCCTGCGCCTCCCGGAAGTGAGCCGCGTCCTCCTCGTACTTGTTCCGCAGGTTGGTCAGCTCCTTCTCGTACGCCTGCTTCTCCTCACGAAGGGTCTGCGGTGTCACAATAATACAATAATACACACGATACCCCACAGCCGAGGAGAACGTGGAAGATGGAGGGTGGTGGTGGTGATGGAGGGCGGTGATGGAGGGTGGTGGTGATGATGGAGGGTGGTGGTGATGATGGAGGGTGGTGGTGGTGATGGAGGTGATGGAGGGCGGTGGTGATGATGGAGGTGATGGAGGGTGGTTGTGGTGATGGAGGGTGGTGATGATGGAGGGTGGTGGTGGTGATGGAGGGTGGTGGTGATGGATGGTGGTGGTGATGGAGGGTGGTGGTGGTGATGGAGGGTGGTGATGATGGAGGGTGGTGGTGGTGATGGAGGGTGGTGGTGGTGATGATGGAGGTGATGGAGGGTGGTGGTGGTGATGGAGGGTGGTGGTGGTGATGGAGGTGATGGAGGGTGGTGGATGGAGGGTGGTGGTGGTGATGGAGGGTGGTGGTGGTGATGGGAGGTGTGGAGGGTGGTGGTGATGGAGGGTGGTGGTGGTGGTGGGTGGTGGTGATGATGGAGGGTGATGGAGGGTGGTGGTGGTGATGGAGGGTGGTGGTGGTGATGAAGGGTGGTGGTGGTGTTGGAGGGTGGTGGTGGTGATGGTGGGTGGTGGTGGTGATGGAGGGTGGTGGTGGTGATGATGGAGGTGATGGAGGGTGGTGGTGATGGAGGGTGGTGGTGGTGATGGAGGGTGGTGGTGGTGATGATGGAGGTGATGGAGGGTGGTGGTGATGGAGGGTGGTGGTGGTGATGAAGGGTGGTGGTGGTGGTGATGGAGGGTGGTGGTGATGGAGGGTGGTGGTGGTGATGGAGGGTGGTGGTGATGGAGGGTGGTGGTGGTGATGAAGGGTGGTGGTGGTGGTGATGGAGGGTGGTGGTGATGGAGGGTGGTGGTGGTGATGGAGGGTGGTGGTGGTGGAGGGTGGTGGTGGTGATAGAGGGTGGTGGTGATGATGGAGGGGGGATGGAGGGTGGTGATGGAGGAGGTCCCGGTGTGGGTGGAGGATGAGGGCCTGACCTTCTCCAGAGAGAGGATCTGCTGGCGCTGCCGCTCGTCCAGGGCCTGGCTCTTGGTGTGCAGCGCCCCCCGCTCCTCCTCCAGCCGCGTCACCTTGTCCTTCAGGCGCGACTTCTCCGACTCCAGGTCGCGGATGGCCGCCTCGTGGGTCATCTGCGTGGCCTGCAGGCTCCCGATCTGACCTGGGGACGAGAGGTCGGGGGTGAGGGCCGGTCTGAGGGGGGGGGGGGTGTGTGTGATGTCAGAGTGGGGGGGGGGTGTGTCCTCACTGGCTTTCAGGAGGATCTCCGTGGCCTGCTGCTGAACGCGGTCCCTGGTGGCCTCCAGCTCGCACTCCGCCTCCTTCTGCCGGATGGCGATGATCTCCGCGTCCTGGGTCACCTCGTCCAGCTGTTTGTGAAGGTCCTGCACGCGATTAGATTAGATTGAGATTAGATTAGGACGAGACCAGGTGAGATTAAGGTGAGATAAGGGTGAAGATGAGGATGAGATGAAGATGAAGAGGAGATAAAGATAAGATAAAGATTAGAGGAAATGAAGATTAGATGAGATTATGATGAAGGTGAGATTGAGATTAAAATGATGAGATTGAGATGAAGATGAGATTAAAATGAAGATGAAGATGAGATTGAGATTAAAATGAAATGAGATTAAAATGAGATGAAGATGAGATTGAGATGAAATGAAGATGAGATTAAGATTAAAATGAAGATTAGATGAGATTAGGATTAGATGAGATTGAGATGAAGATGAGATCAAATTAAGATGAGACTAAGATTTAATATGACGCCACAATAAAACATCAATGCTGCTTAATTAAGATGAAGATGAGATTAAAATAAAGATTAGATTTTTAATTAATTGATTGATTGATTGATGAAATTAGATCAATATTAAGATGAGATATAAGATAGTTTCAATATTGACGCCACAATTGAAATTGATTGGCATCAATGCTGCTGATTAATTAATTGTATGAAGATGAGATTAAAATAAAGATTAGGATTAGATGAGATTGAGATTGAGATGAAGATTAGATCAAATTAAGATGAGATTAAGATTTAATATTACGCCACAATAAAATTTCAATGCTGCTTAATTTGATTGGCTGATTGATTATTGGTGATTAATGTATTGTATGATGTATAAACATATAGATTGAATTGATGTATTGGGTTGATTGATTGACGGCTGATTGATTGATTGATTGTTTATTGGCTGATATAATTGATGTATAAGTGTATAGTTTCATAATTGATTGACTGATTGATTGATTGGACTGGTTGATTGATTGATTGGCCGATTGATTGATTGGTTGGTTGATTGATTGGCTGATTAATTGTTATTGTATATGTTGATGTATAGTCTTATAATTTATTGACTGATTGATTGATTGATCAGTTGATTGATTGATTGATTGATCGATTGATTGATGACGGTGTGGCACCTTGATGTTGGTCTCGGCGCCGCTGAGCGTGGCCTGCAGTTTGTGGGATTTCTCCAGGCTGTCCCGCGCCTCCTCCTGGACGCGCTGCAGTTCGGAGCGCAGCTTGCCGAGCGTCTTCTGCAGCGCCGCCTCCTGCGCCTGGAACTCCTTCCTGAGCTCGGCCTCAGTCTTCTTCCAGGCCAGCAGGTTCTCGGCGGTCATCTGCTGCGTGCGCTTCATGGCCTCCAGCTCGCGCTCGTAGAACGCCTGGGCCTTGCTCAGCTTGGCCTCGTACTCGTCCACCAGCCGCTTCTTGTCCTGCTTCAGCTCCTCCACGCGCTCCGCCAGCGCCTCCACCTCCTGCTTGTGCAGCTGACTCAGCTTCTCCTGGTCCTTGCTGTAGTTGGCGTTCTGACTCTGATGGGAGCGCAGCAGCTCCTGGACCTGCGGCGAGGTTCCGAGTGAGACCCACACACACACACACACACACACACACACACACACACACGCGCGTTACCTCCTGCCGGTGTGCGGTGCGGAGCTCCTCCAGCGCCTGCCTCTTCTCCTGCTCGAACTGGGCCTGCACCTGGGCGAAGGCCCGCAGCTTCTCCTCGAAGGAGCGTCGCATCTCCTCCACCTCGCGCGACATGCTGACCACCCGCTGCGTGTGCTGCGCCTCCGTGCACAGCTGCATGTCCTCCACGCGCTGCCGGTACGACTCGAACTCGGCCAGCGCCTGCCGCTTCATGCGCTCGTGCACCTCCATGGACTCCTCCAGCGCCTGGATGCGCCGCTTCAGGTCCAGCTCGTCGCTGATCTTGCTCTTGTACTGCAGGATCTTCTCGCGCGTCTCCGTCAGGATCTGCTGCACCTCCTCCTCGTGCGCCTCCTTCAGCGTCTGGATGGCCGCCTCGTGCTCGTCGTTCTTCGTGTTCAGGGCGTAAATCACCTGCTCGAGGAAAAAGGAGGAGAACGTCAGAGCGGGCTTCGGCTTCTATCCAGGATCTCTGTAGGATCTCTTTAGTAGCTCTGTAGGTTCTGACTAGGTTCTCTTTGGGATCTCTCGAGGTTAGCTATAGGATCTCTACAGGTTCTTTCTAGAATTAGGATCTCTAGGTTCTCTTTATGATCTCTATAGAATCTCTTTAGTATCCCTGTAGGTTCTCAATGGGTTCTCTTTGGAATCTCTTTAGGCTCTGTCCAGGTTCTCTATAGGATCTCTTTAGATTATTTCTAGAATCTCTTTAGGATCTCTAGGTTCTCTTCATGTTGTCTATAGGATCTGTTTAGTATCCCTGTAGGTTCTCTATAGGATCTCATTAGGTTCTCTATAGAATCTCTTTAGGTTCTCTATAGGATCTCTACAGGTTCTTTTTAGATTTTTTATGATTTCTAGGTTGTCTTTAGGTTCTGTCTAGGTTCTCTAGATTATCTTTAGGTTCTCTTCATGTTCTTTCTAGAATCTCTTTAGGATCGCTATAGGATCTGTCTTGGTTCTTTATAGAATTTCTTTAGGAGCCCTTTAGGTTGTTCATAGGATCTCTTAAGGATTCCTGTAGGTTCTGTCTAAGCTTACTTAAGGTTCTCTATAGGATCTCGGGAGGTTCTTTCTAGATTCATTTTAGGTTCTCTATAGGATCTCTTTAAAATCTCTATAGGTTTTGTCTCGGTTCTCTATGGGATCGCTGTAGGTTCTGTCTAGATTCACTTTTTTTTTTAAAAATCTCTGTAGGTTCTCCATAGGATCTCATGAGGTTCTCTATAGGATCTTTTAAGTGTGGTTCCTAGAGGAACGATATGGCAGTCCATTGATCGTTGACAAAGCCTTGTCTGTCAAATGAGATCACTATATGTTCTGTCTAGGTTCTCTTTAGGATATCCATAGGTTCTGTGAAGGTTTATTATAGGATCTCTGTATGTTCTGTCTGGGTTCTGATGAGGTTCTCTTTTCGCTCTGGAGATCATTCCTTTTGAGAACATCCGGTGGAGGATTCCTGAAGTGAAGTTCCCTCCTCCCTGACGGAGCCGTTCTATGGTTCCTCTGGTTCTCAAGGATCTGCACAATAAATAATTTGCATCCCGCAAATTGCACCAAACGACTCTGGCGGAACATCTCGGCCTCGTTTAGAGAACTCTGAAAGTGGGACAGTCTTAACTAAGTGCTCATGATGTAAGCGGTCGGGAATTAAGTGCTCCGAAGAACCCGGACTTCAAAACAAGATGCAGCCGCTGACGTTCTAATGAGAGCGGTGGGCGCCGAGGTCGCAGCGCCGTTCCCATCAGCGCCGGCGTAACCAGGTAACCGGGTTCTCTCAGATAAAGTTCTAATGCTGAGACATTTAAACGTGCGTTTTGATGGAACAGTTGAGAACCACTGAGGATCTGAACGTCCAAAAAAACAAAAGCTCTGGGTTCTATAGACCGTCACTCTGGAACATTCTGAATGTTTACTCCCGGGGTCTCTAAGGGTTCTCTTTAGGATCTCTGTAGGTTCCGTGTGGATTCTCTATAAGGTCTCTTTAGGTTCGCTGGAGGATTTCTTGAGGTTCTCATATGTTCTCTCTGGGTTTTTTTTTGTTTCTCTATAGGATCTCTTAAGGTTCATTCATTATCTTCCGCTTTGTCCTCTATTAGGGTCTCGGGGGGGGGGGGGGGGGGGGTTGGGGTTCTCCATGCCCTTCCAGGGGAGAACGTATCGGGCGCTGGGCAGATAGATAGACCCAGGACAGGGCGCCAATCCATCGCTGGGCACACACTCACACACACAGACACACTCTATATGGGGCAATTTTGGAGAACTCAATTGACTTGATCCATGTTTTTGGACTGTGGGAGGAAACCGGAGAACCCGGAGGAAACCCACGCAGACACGGGAGGAACATGGAAACTCCACCCAGATGGGGATTCGAACCGGGAATCCCTAGTGCTGAGAGGAGAACATGCTAACCACTAAGCCACCGTGCCGATCTCTTAAGGTTCTTTCTGGGTTCTCTGTATGTTCTCTATAGGATTCCTTAAGGTTCTTTCTGGGTTCTCTGTATGTTCTCTATAGGATTCCTTCAGGTTCTTTCTGGGTCTCTGTATGTTATCTATAGGATTCCTTAAGGTTCTTTATGGGTTCTCTGTATGTTCTCTATAGGATTCCTTCAGGTTATGTCTGGGTTCTCTGTAGGTTCCCTCTAGGTTTTTTTTATAGCACCTCTTTAGAATCTCTGCAGGTTCTTTATGGGAACTTTGTATGTTCTCTATAGCATCTCTGCTTGTTTCTTTCTATGTTCTCTTTAGGTTCTCTATAGGATCTCTCTAGGTTCTCTATGGGTTCTCTCAAGGTTCTCATTAGGGTCTCTAGGCACCTGCACCACATTTACGTTCTCTGTCCTGCAACAGAACCACTAACACAGACAGAGCTTTATTACGAGTCTCAAAAAAAAAAAAAAAAAAAAAAAAAAAAAGAATCCTATCCCGTCCATCAGAGCAACTCTCTGGGTTCTAAGGAGCATTGTGCACCCCCCCCCCCCACTCCTTCAATCGAGCGACACAGAACGTTACATATTTGCCGAAGTGCCGCCACGCAGGAAGCCCGAAAGGCCGCGTCCCGGAGGAGAACCGCAGGTGGGAACCCGAGCCTCCGGTCTGTTTGCCGTGACAGCCGGCGGGTGAAGAGGGGCGGTCGGCGGATCGCGATGATGGGGAACGTATCGTACGGATCCCCCTGTTCTCCCGCACTGAGAATGAGGAACCATGTGCCTTTGAAGGTTCCGCGTGCGAGCGGGGTGGAACCTTATAAGGTTCTCTTACTGTGTTTTAGGGAGCACCCACGTTCCAAACTCTGTTTGATGTTCCTCTTTTGATGAGGAACCTTTGATCCCGCCCCCTGCAGCAAACCCCTTGAAAAAGCGTACCCCCCACCTCCCCCAAAAAAGCACCAAACGTGGATCCTCCGCCGGCGGAACGCGGCCTGCGTGGTGCACCGCGCTCCCGCCGACCGTTCCCCGCGGCTCTGACTGTAACACTCACCATGTGACCGCGGGTCCATCGCCATGGCAACTACGATACCGACGATTCCCAACTGATGTGGGAGGGGCTGACATCACTTTCGGGGGAACGTGGGAAGCTGCGGTGCGGGTACGGCGGACGGAACCGCGAACGGGAAGCGGGGCCGACGGACGTTCCGCACGTTCTCCCGCTCTGGAGGTCGGGAACCGATGACGGACCCACAGAGCGGCTCGACCGTCCCGAAGGCGTTTAGAACGGGGTCGTTCAGGTTCCGCGTTTCGAGGCATGTGACGGCGCCTTGTCCCTGCAGGGTGGTGGAGGGGGTGGTTGTCTGTATGTTCTCTATAGGATTCCTTAAGGTTCTTTCTGGGTTCTCTGTAGGTTCTCTTTAGGATTCCTTAAGGTTCTTTCTGGGTTCTCTGTAGGTTCTCTATAGGATTCCTTCAGGTTCTTTCTGGGTTCTCTGTAGGTTCTCTATAGGATTCCTTAAGGTTCTTTCTGGGTTCTCTGTAGGTTCTCTATAGGATTCCTTAAGGTTCTTTCTGGGTTCTCTGTAGGTTCTCTATAGGATTCCTTCAGGTTCTTTATGGGTTCTCTGTAGGTTCTCTATAGGATTCCTTCAGGTTCTTTCTGGGTTCTCTGTAAGTTCTCTATAGGATTCCTTCAGGTTCTTTATGGGTTCTCTGTAGGTTCTCTATAGGATTCTTTCAGGTTCTGCTTGTTTCTTTCTATGTTCTCTTTAGGTTCTCTATAGGATCTCTCTAGGTTATCTATGGGTTCTCTGTAGGTTCTCTCAAGGTTCTCATTAGGCACCTGCACTACATTTACGTTCTCTGTCGTGCAACAGAACAGAGACAGAGCTTTATTACGAGTCTAAAAAAAAAAAAAAAAAAAAGAATCCTATCCCGTCCATCAGAGCAACTCTCTGGGTTCTAAGGAGCATTGTGCACCCCCCCCCCCCCCCCCACTCCGTCAATCGAGCAACGCAGAACGTTACATATTTGCCGGGATCTGAAGGCGTTCCATCACGCAGCGTGTGGACGGTCCATGAGAACCCGATAAAGAACCCGAGCGCGTTCGGCGGCGCCCCTGTAATCTCCCCGACGGTAACCGTGCCGCGGGTGGCGGTTCCTGCGTGGTGGCGCGTCACGCGGCGGCTGATGAGGTGGATGCGGGGTTCTGCGTCTCTCGTGCGGTATATTTAGACGCGTGTAGGTGGAGGATCTGTAATTGCAAAGCCCCGCGCGCGCGGAATCAGAACGCCGGCGCTCTGATTGGCGGCTCTGCCCCTCGCAATGGAGCCGCGTCGCCGTGGCAACCGCGACCAGCTGCCGGCTGGGGGGGGGAGGGGGGGGCGCCCGGCTGCCTTTAACTCCCGCCGGCGAGCCGTTCATTCCGTTCTGAGATCCGTCAGGCCGTAATTAAGCGCGCGCTCAAATTAGCTGATTAAACGTGGTATTAGCCTCCGCGCCGTCATTAGCTCGCGCCGCCGTGATTAAGGACGTTCTCCGAGACGGAACGTTCTCCGAAAAAGTTGGGCCTCTCCCGCCGATGAGCGCGGTCACAATTATGGAAGCACGTGTTTAAATCACGCGGCTCCTCCGGAATCCCGCCGCGAGCGCCGGTCCAATTCGGGCGTCACCGCGAACTCACCTAATCGACTCACCAATCGACTCACCAAATCAACTCACCTAATCAACTCACCTAATCAACTCACCAATCAACTCACCAATCAACTCACCAATCAACTCACCTAATCAACTCACCAATCAACTCACCAATCAACTCACCAATCAACTCACCAATCAACTCACCTAATCAACTCACCAATCAACTCACCTAATCAACTCACCTAATCCACTCACCAATCAACTTCCGTCATCAACTCACCTAATCGACTCACCAATCAACTCCCGTCATCGACTCACCTAATCGACTCACCAATCAACTCCCGTCATCGACTCACCTAATCGACTCACCAATCAACTCACCAATCAACTCACCAATCAACTCCCATCATCAACTCACCAATCAACTCACCTAATCGACTCACCAATCAACTCACCAATCAACTCAACAACTCACCTAATCGACTCACCAATCAACTCCCATCATCAACTCACCTAATCGACTCACCAATCAACTCCCATCATCAACTCACCTAATCGACTCACCAATCAACTCCTGTCATCAACTCACCAATCAACTCCCATCATCAACTCACCTAATCGACTCACCAATCAACTCCCGTCATCAACTCACCTAATCAACTCACCAATCAACTCACCAATCAACTCACCTAATCGACTCACCAATCAACTCCCATCATCAACTCACCTAATCGACTCACCAATCAACTCCCGTCATCAACTCACCAATCGACTCACCAATCAACTCACCTAATCAACTCACCAATCAACTCACCTAATCGACTCACCAATCAACTCCCGTCATCAACTCATCTCATCGACTCACCTATTCAACGTAACCCAATTGACTCACCTATTCGACTCAGCTAATCAAACTCACCTGATCAACTTACCTAATGAACTTAATTGAACCAACTCATCTAATTGACTCAATTATCTCTTATCAACTCACCTATTCAACCTAAACCAATTGACTCACCAAATCGGCTCACCAATCAACTCCCATTATCAACTCACCTAATTGACTCACCTATTCAACCTAATTCAATTGACTCACCGAATCAACCTCACCTAATTGACTCCCCTGATGGACTAATTAAATCAACTCACCTAATCGACCTCATTGAACCAACTCATCTAATTGACTCATCTAACCGACTCCCCAATAGACTCCTTCCTTTTACACAGAGGGGGTAAATAAACAGTGTAATTGCCCTCCCCCACCCCCGGCAGACACACCGCTCTGATGAGCCCCTGCCCCGCGGCGGACCACCCACCCGTCTGGGGGCGTGTCTCCTAAACTGTGGTCTAGGCCGGTGCTTGAACCACAGCTCCGCAGAACCTTAAAGGATCAAAGGCTGTTTAAGCTCCGCAGCTCTTTGAAGCTCTCAGAATTGGGGGGGGGGGGGGGGGGTTGGGGGGGGGTGTCCTCTCGGGGGTGGAGACGGGGTGGAGGCGAGACCGCGTGCTTTCGTCTGACGGGAGGTTCTGCTCCACCGAGGACGAGGAGCAACAAGATAAAGAGCGGGGAACCGGCCGGAATGCAAATCAGGGACGGGATGCCCCGCCCACTGCAGGGGTTCTGCACTGCGAGGGCAAGTGGAGGGAGAACATACCAAATCAACTCACGACTGCGCGACTACAGGAGAACAGATGATGTTCATCAAACAAGTGAGAACCAAAACATGGAGACAGAACCCACACACTCTATAGGGGCAATTTAGATGGGGCAATCTAGAGCAGCCAATTCACCTTGAATTTTGGACTGGAACCCGGAAGAAACCCACACGGACTCAGCGAGAACATGGAAACTCCACCCGGAGAGGGGAACATGGTGAGCACTACACATCTAGAGCACTAGGTGGCGCATGGACCTGGCGGTGATGATGCTTCTTGATTAATATTATCGGTTAATTATTTGGAACGCCGAGCTCATCAAGTCATCGGTTCCAGACCCTCAACCCCCCCCCCCCCCCAACCAATCACGGAACAGAACTGGCAACGCGAGCGCAACGGAGAACAGCCGCGGAGAACACCAGGCCAACGGTTTGGGCAGCGCCTCCATCTCCTTACAGACCGCGCGGAACCGTGTGCCAGGGAACCCCGCGGCACGCGGACTGCCTGTGGTTCAGACTAAAAATAACCCTGATGGTTTCGAATGGTGGTGGATGGTGTGGATGGTGTGGATGGGGGTGGATGGTGTGGATGGTGTGGATGGTGGTGGATGGGGTGGATGGTGTGGATGGGGGTGGATGGTGGTAGATGGTGGTGGATGGGGGTGGATGGGGGTGGATGGTGGTGGATGGTGGTGGATGGGGTGGATGGGGGTAGATGGTGGTGGATGGGGTGGAGGGTGGTGGATGGGGGTGGATGGTGGTGGATGGGGTGGATGGTGGTGGATGGTGGTGGATGGTGGTGGATGGTGGTGGATGGGGGTGGATGGTGGTGGGTGGATGGCATGGATGGTGGTGGATGGGGGTGGATGGTGGTGGGATGGGGGTGGATGGTGGTGGATGGGGTGGATGGTGGTGGATGGTGGTGGATGGGGTGGATGGGGGTGGATGGTGGTGGATGGGAATGGATGGTGGTGGATGGGGGTGGATGGTGGTGGATGGGGGTGGATGGTGGTGGATGGGAATGGATGGTGGTGGATGGGGGTGGATGGTGGTGGATGGGGGTGGATGGGGGTGGATGGTGGTAGATGGTGGTAGATGGTAGTGAATGGTGGTAGATGGTGGTGGATGGGAATGGATGGTGGTAGATGGTAGTGAATGGGGGTGGATGGTGGTGGATGGGGGTGGATGGTGGTGGATGAGGGTGGATGGTGGTGGATGGGGTGGATGGTGGTGGATGGTGGATGGTGGTGGATGGGGGTGGATGGTGGTGGATGGGGGTGGATGGTGGTGGATGGTGGTGGATGGTGGTGGATGGTGGTGGATGGGGGTGGATGGGGGTGGATGGTGGTGGATGGGGGTGGATGGGGTGGATGGTGGTGATGGTGGTGGATGGTGGTGGATGGGGGTGGATGGATGGGGGTGGATGGTGGTGATGGGGGTGGATGGGGGTGGATGGGTGGTGGATGGTAGTGAATGGGGGTGGATGGTGGTGGATGGGGGTGGATGGTGGTGGATGGGGTGGATGGTGGTGGATGGTGATGGTGGTGGATGGGGGTGGATGGTGGTGGATGGGGGTGGATGGGGGTGGATGGGGGTGTCATGGGGGTGGATGGTGGTGGAATGGGTACGGTGGATGGGGGTGGATGGGGGTGGATGGTGGTGGATGGTGGTGGATGGGGTGGATGGGGGTGGATGGTCATGGTGGATGGGGGTGGATTTCTGGTGCTGGATCCGGGGGTGGATGGGGTTGGATGGTGGTGGATGGCCACCGTGGTGGGCCCGGGGTTTGGGATGGGGGTGGATGGTGGTGGATGGGAATGGGAGATGGTGGTGGATGGGGTGGATGGGGGTGGATGGTGGTGGATGGGGGTGGATGGTGGTGGATGGGGGTGGATGGGGGTGGATGGTGGTGGATGGGGGTGGATGGTGGTGGATGGGGTGGATGGTGGTGGATGGGGTGGATGGGGTGGATGGTGGTGGATGGTGGTGGATGGGGGTGGATGGGGGTGGATCCCGTCATATCCTTCATTAATGCCCTAGTTATTACACACTACTGGTTCCTATCCCGTCATATCCTCCATGAGTGCGGAACCATCAGAAGGAACCGTCAGGAAGGAAACGGAGCCGTACGGCGGAATTTAATTCTGCGTGTTCACTGCACCGCGGAACCGGATTGTGTATCCGGAGCTTAGTCCGGCGCGCTCGAGGTTCCACCATCTGCCGCGCTCATCGGGAGGCGGGGGTTCCAGCACGGGTCATTCTTTAACCTCCGGATTAAGAGACGCCGCCTAATTTCTGCCCTGCTTTTGATCCGGAACGCACGCAGTGAACCACCTGGTCCTGCAGCCACCGTACAGGCAGAGGGCCCGCGGTGTTTGGGAACAGGCAGAGGGGCCGCGGTGTTTAGGAACACGGAGAGGGGCCGCGGTGTTTGGGAACAGGGATCGGGGCCGCCGTGTTTGGGAACAGGCAGAGGGGCCGCGGTGTTTGGGAACAGGATCGCGGTGTTTGGGAACACGGAGCCGTGTTTGGGAACAGGCAGAGGGGCCGCGGTGTTTGGGAACAGCGAGGGGCCGCGTGTTTGGGAACAGAAGAGGGGGCCGCGGTGTTTGGGAACAGGAGAGGGGCCGCGGTGTTTGGAACAGGCAGAGGGGCCGCGGTGTTTGGGAACAGGGAGAGGGGCCGCGGTGTTTGGGAACAGGAGAGGGGCCGCGGTGTTTGGGAGGGAGGGGCCGCGGTGTTTGGGAACAGGCAGAGGGGCCGCCGGGGAGAGGGGCCGCGGCGTTTGGGAACAGGGAGAGGGGCCGCGGCGTTTGGGAACAGGGCAGAGGGGCCGCGGCGTTTGGGAACAGGCAGAGGGGCCGCGGCGTTTGGGAACAGGCAGCGGGGCCGTTTTGGGAACAGAGGGGGAGAGGGGGCCGCGGCGTTTGGGAACAGGCAGAGGGGCCGCGGCGGTGTTTGGGAACAGGGAGGGGGCCGCGGCTGTTTGGGAACAGGGAGAGGGGCCGCGGTGTTTGGGAACAGGAGAGGGGCCGCGGTGTTTGGGAACAGGCAGAGGGGGCCGCGTGGTTTGGGAACACGGAGAGGGGCCGCGGTGTTTGGGAACAGGGAGAGGGGCCGCGGTGTTTGGGAACAGGCAGAGGGGCCGCGGTGTTTGGGAACAGGGAGAGGGGCCGCGGTGTTTGGGAACAGGCAGAGGGGCCGCGGTGTTTGGGAACAGGCAGAGGGGCCGCGGTGTTTGGGAACAGGCAGAGGGGCCGCGGCGTTTGGGAACAGGGAGAGGGGCCGCGGCGTTTGGGAACAGGGAGAGGGGCCGCGGTGTTTGGGAACAGGCAGAGGGGCCACGGTGTTTGGGAACAGGCAGAGGGGCCGCGGTGTTTGGGAACACGGAGAGGGGCCGCGGTGTTTGGGAACAGGGATCGGGGCCGCGGTGTTTGGGAACAGGGAGAGGGGCCGCGGTGTTTGGGAACAGGGAGAGGGGCCGCGGTGTTTGGGAACAGGCAGAGGGGCCGCGGTGTTTGGAACACGGAGAGGGGAGCGGTGTTTGGGCAGGGAGTGTTTGGGAACAGGGAGAGGGGCCGCGGTGTTTTTTGGGAACAGGCAGAGGGCCCACGGTGTTTGGGAACAGGCAGAGGGGCCGCGGTGTTTTGGAACAGCAGAGGGGCCGCGGTGTTTGGGAACGGCAGAGGGGCCGCGCGAGGGGCCGTTTGGGAACAGGGAAGAGGGGCCGCGGCAGGTTTGGGAACAGGGAGGGGCCGCGGTGTTTGGGAACACGGAGAGGGACGGGCCGCGGTGTTTGGGAACAGGGAGAGGGGCCGCGGCGTTTGGGAACAGGGAGAGGGGCCGCGGTGTTTGGGAACAGGGAGAGGGGCCGCGGTGTTTGGGAACAGGCAGAGGGGCCGCGGTGTTTGGAAACACGGAGAGGGGCCGCGGTGTTTGGGAACAGGGAGAGGGGCCGCGGTGTTTGGGAACAGGCAGAGGGGCCGCGGTGTTTGGGAACAGGCAGAGGGGCCGCGGTGTTTGGGAACAGGCAGAGGGGCCGCGGCGTGTTTGGGAACAGGCAGAGGGGCCGCGGCGTTTGGGAACAGGCAGAGGGGCCGCGGCGTTTGGGAACAGGCAGAGGGGCCGCGGCGTTTGGGAACAGGCAGAGGGGCCGCGGCGTTTGGGAACAGGCAGAGGGGCCGCGGCGTTTGGGAACAGGCAGAGGGGCCGCGGCGTTTGGGAACAGGCAGAGGGGCCGCGGCGTTTGGGAACACGGAGAGGGGCCGCGGCGTTTGGGAACAGGCAGAGGGGCCGCGGCGTTTGGGAACAGGGCAGAGGGGGGCCGCGGCGTTTGGGAACAGGGAGACGGAACCATCGGCCGAATCAGAACCACGCCCGGTGATGTCATTCCAGACGCTGCCCGCTCCACCCTCACGCCCCCGTGCGCACACGTTCCCAAATCTCACAGAGAGGAACTTTAACGCAGAGCAGGTTATTAAAATTCCTCAGACGGAACCGGGCGGCCGCACGCGAGTCCATGACCTTGACTGATCTTGGTTGGCGCCGGACGCCGGCCAAGTTTGAGAACGTGGTGGAACGGGAACGGCTCCGTCATGTACGACACGGTGGCGGTGCGCGCGCACGAGCACATACGCTTAAAAAACACAGCGTGGGAGAACAGGCCAAAGCGCAATGGGATGTCCAGTGCCGGCGCGATGCCCCGCCGGTGCCCCTCTCCCACACGCCCGGCACCCCGAGGTTCTCACGGTCGCCCCGATGTGGGCTGAGTGAGGCGGCGCGAGCGGGGGGGGGGGGGGGGGCATATGGCGAGGTACGGCGGTGTGGGAGAGACGGGACGCCGTGCTGAATGGACGTGTTGGACGGCGCTGTGTGAGAACACGTGTATCGCAACGCTCCGCTTGGCTGCCACAGCGGCGCCGAGCTGCAGAACCAAGCGCGTTTGTAGAACACTGGAACACGGGCTTTCCTAACGCTGGGAACGCGACACGGACTAAAGGGCTTGGCCGCGGAGGAGGTGACATGGTGGTGGATGTGTATGTGGTGGTGGATGTGGATGTGGTGGTGGATGTGGATGTGGTGGTGGTGGATGTGGATGTGGATGTGGTGGTGGATGTGGTGGTGGATGTGGATGTGGTGGTGGATGTGGTGTGGTGGATGTGGATGTGGTGGTGGATGTGGTGGTGGATGTGGTGGATGTGGTGGTGGATGTGGTGGTGGATGTGGTGGATGTGGATGTGGATGTGGTGGTGGATGTGGTGGTGGATGTGGTGGTGGTGGATGTGGTGGTGGATGGTGGATGTGGTGGTGGATGTGGTGGTGGATGTGGATGTGGTGGTGGATGTGGATGTGGTGGTGGATGTGGTGGATGTGGTGGTGGATGTGGTGGTGGATGTGGATGTGGATGTGGTGGTGGATGTGGTGGTGGATGTGGTGGTGGATGTGTGGATGTGGATGTGGTGGTGGATGTGGTGGTGGATGTGGATGTGGTGGTGGATGTGGATGTGGTGGTGGATGTGGTGGTGGATGTGGTGGTGGATGTGGATGTGGTGGATGTGGTGGTGGATGTGGTGGTGGATGTGGATGTGGTGGATGTGGTGGTGGATGTGGATGTGGTGGATGTGGTGGTGGATGTGGTGGTGGATGTGGATGTGGTGGTGGTGGATGTGGTGGTGGTGGTGGATGTGGTGGTGGATGTGGTGGTGGATGTGGATGTGGTGGATGTGGTGGTGGATGTGGTGGTGGATGTGGATGTGGTGGTGGATGTGGATGTGGATGTGGATGTGGTGGATGTGGTGGTGGATGTGGTGGATGTGGATGTGGTGGTGGATGTGGATGTGGTGGTGGATGTGGATGTGGTGGTGGATGTGGATGTGGTGGTGGATGTGGATGTGGATGTGGTGGTGGATGTGGATGTGGTGGTGGATGTGGATGTGGTGGTGGATGTGGATGTGGTGGATGTGGTGGTGGATGTGGATGTGGTGGTGGATGTGGATGTGGTGGATGTGGATGTGGATGTGGTGGTGGATGTGGATGTGGATGTGGATGTGGTGGTGGATGTGGATGTGGATGTGGTGGTGGATGTGGTGGATGTGGTGGTGGATGTGGATGTGGTGGATGTGGTGGTGGATGTGGATGTGGTGGTGGATGTGGTGGTGGATGTGGATGTGTGGATGTGGTGGATGTGGTGGTGGATGTGGTGGATGTGGTGGTGGATGTGGATGTGGTGGATGTGGATGTGGTGGTGGATGTGGATGTGGTGGATGTGGTGGATGTGGTGGTGGATGTGGTGGATGTGGTGGTGGATGTGGATGTGGTGGTGGATGTGGATGTGGTGGGATGTGGTGGTGGATGTGGTGGTGGCGCGGGCGACTTACGACAACAGTATACCTTCAACAGGCTGTATCTTAACAACAGTTTGGGGAAGGCCCGTTCAGGTGGCGCAATAATGGGATGAGAGGGACTGCCGTACATTTACTACTGTAGTTTTGTCAAAGAAAACAGTTTGGGGAAGGCCCTTCAGATGTTACATGCCTCTGTCCCACGTCCATAAAAACAAACAGTTTGGGGAAGGCCCTTCAGATTTTTCATGCCTCTGTCCCACGTCCTTAAAACAAACAGTTTGGGGAAGGCCCTTTGTATGTTCCATGTGCCCTATGTATTTAAACACATGAAAACAGTTTGGGGAAGGCCCTTTATATGTTCCATGCCTCTGTCCCACGTCCATAAAGACAAACATTTTGGGGAAGGCCCTTTGTATGTTCCATGTGCCCTATGTACTTAAAAACACATGAAAACAGTTTGGGGAAGGCCCTTCATTTGTTCCATAATCCCTAAGTCCATAAAGACAAACAGTTTGGGGAAGGCCCTTTATAGGTTCCATGCCTAACCATACCAACCCCCCCCCCCCCCACATGAACAGTGCACGGCCTTCCCCAAACTGTTTCCAAAACGTTATAAGCGTTGTTCAAAATGCCCTGCAACAGCACTAAAAAAACAAACAGCCAAATTTCCATCCATCCATTATCTTCTGCTTTATCCTCTATTAGGGTCGCAGTGGGAGGGGGGGGGGGGTTCCCCATGGCCATCCAGGTGAGAACGTGTCGGGCGCTGGGCAGATACACCCAGGACAGGACGCCAATCTATCACTGGACACACACTCATTCACTCACACACACAGACACACTCTATATGGGGCAATTTGGAGAACTCAATTGACCTTGATCCATGTTTTTGGACTGCGGGAGGAAACCGGAGAACCCGGAGGAAACCCACGCGGGTACGGGGAGAACATGCAAACTCCACCCAGATTGGGATTCGAACCGGGAATCCCCAGCGCTGAGGAGAACATGCTAAACCACTAAGCCACCGTGCCGCCCATAGCCGAATTTATTAAGTGAATTAGAGTTGAAGGCCGGCGTTACACAGCGGAGCACCACCACCACCACCACCACCAGCACTGAGAATCATCCACCACCCTAATGACACCTGAATTGGAATATCAGAGAGTCAGAGAATAGCAGCGAAGACCTGAAAGTAAGGTGTTATCGGAGGGATGGTGGAGACACGGGTTCGAGGACATGAGAGGACATGAGCAGAGAGCACGCTTTGAAGATTAGAGATGAGAAAATGCAAAAGTGGAGGAAATGCAGAGGATGGTGTGTTTGATGTCTGATATTGGTGCTTGAATGGAGGTCACACACACACACACACACACACACACACACACACACACACACACGGTACCTTGGTGAGCTGTGCTATCTTCTTGCTCATCTTCAGATGGAGGTCCTGGGTGTAGTCCATGCTCAGACCCGACTGAGCAGCGCTGTATTTGCCCGTCGATGCTCCTCCAGCCGGGCTGTAATACTGCTGCCATCCCGCTCCAGTCGCCATCTTCACACACACACACACACACACACACACTCTCTCTCACACACACAGTCCTTCGCCGAGGCTGTAAATCAACGGCAGCCCGGTGAGGACTCGACCGATGCTCCGGTTCCGGCGGACGCCTCGGTTAACCCCGGCGGGTCATCTCCACACGGGGCCGCGGAACCGCAGAAGAACCTCCGGCCGCCTCGATAACGCACCTCGCTCGCCCCCGTCCCCGGGTTTCGGCGGTCAGGGAGACATTCGGACGCTTCGCCGCAGCCGCCGCCGCTGCTGGAGGTCGGGAAGCCTCCCCCCGACACGGAGCGACATTCGGGGGGGAAAAAAAAAGCAGGCTCCGTCTCGGGCGCGGACTCGCTGTGGAGCAGCCGGGCTGCGGGCTCCGTCGGGCGGCGGGGCTTCAGGCTGACAGCGCGGCTGCTGCACCGACTCTGTTACCATGGATCACCTCAACAGTTTACCTCAACACCCCCCACCCCTCGCACCCCCACCACCACCGACACGTGACGTCACACCCCCACCCACCGCTATTCCGCGAAAACCACGCCCACTCGAACCCGGATTGGGTTGAGAAGGACGTTCAGTTGGGACGGCGGCATTCTCAGCCAATCAGAATGCAGGGGACGGGACTCGTCAGAATAATATTAAGTGACTAATATATTTTTCTTATAATAATAATAATAATAATAATAATAATAATAAGGCGGCACGGTGGCTTAGTGGTTTAGCATGTTCTCCACTCAGCGCTAGGGATTCCCTGTTCGAATCCCCATCTGGGTGGAGTTTCCATGTTCTCCCCGTGTCTGCGTGGGTTTCCTCCGGGTTCTCCGGTTTCCCCCCACAGTCTAAAAACATGGAACAAGTCAATTGAGTTCTCCAAATTGCCCCATATAGAGTGTGTGTGTGTGAGTGACTGTGTGCCCAGCGATGGATTGCCCCCCCTGTCCTGGGTCTATCTGCCCAGCGCCCGAGACGTTCTCCCCTGGATGGGCATGTGGAACCCCACCGCGACTCTAATAGAGGATAAAGCGGGAGATAATGAATGAATGAATATTAATAATAATAATAATAATAATAATACAGATATTACTTTTATATACATGTATAATAATGTATACAACCACCGGCCACTTTATTAGGTACATTATTATTAATATATGGCCATCCATCCATTATCTTCAGCTTTATCCTCTATTAGGGTTGCGGGTGGGGGGGGGTTTCCCCATGTCCATCCAGGGGAGAACGTTTCAGGCGCTGGGCAGATACACCCAGGACAGGGGGGCAATCTATCCCTGAACACACACACTCTATATGGGGCAACCTCACACTTCAGTCATGTGCATCTTTAATCTCACCTGCTTTAACGACACTAATGATCCATCCATCCATTATCTTCCGCTTTATCCTCTATTAGGGTCGGGGGGGGGGTCCCCATGCCCATCCAGGGGAGAACGTTTGGGGCGCTAGGCAGATAAACCCAGAACAGGACGCCAATCTATCACACACACTCAATTGACCTTAATTCATGTTTTTTGGACTGTGGGAGGAAACCGAAGAACCCGGAGGAAACCCACGCGGACACGGGGAGCACATGGAAACTCCACCCAGATGGGGATTCGAACCGGGAATCCCTAGCGCTGAGAGGAGAACATGCTAAAGCACTAAGCCACCGTGGAACCCCGGATGTCTGGCCGTGACGTATGTGATTAAAGGTGACTCACTGTAAACAGTTCGGATGTTAATCCTCAGGCCTCATCACCGGCGTCATCGTTCCCACGTTTAATTCTGTGTAACGCGTCGGTTCCGTAACGTCTTAACGTCTCGACGTCCCCCCTGCGCGGGGTTCCTGGGTCTCAGTCGGGTTATTTTTGGTAGCCCACTTTTGCAGAGTCCTGCCGTACGGGGCGTTTCCAGTCTGCGGGAGTTTGTGGAACATGCAGAAGCGGACTCATCTCCATGAGGAACGGGGAAATCAATCATCACCCCCCCCCCCCCCCCCCATCAAACCGCCATTCTCTCCGGCAGCGCGTCCCTCGTCTGTCTCCGCTGGCGCCCGCATCGTCGGGTTGGCCTACATATACGGCGGGCGTGGGGTTCGCCAGGCTCAGAACGTTTCGGTAAAAAGAGCATATTTCAGCAGCGCTCCTGAGGAGAACCGATGCATTATTCATCAGCCGGCAAAGAAACGGGGACTCGCCCTATTTTATAATAAAAAATAATACATAAATAAATAAGCGGTGCGGTGGCTTAGTGGTTTAGCATGTTCTCCTCTCAGCGCGAGGGATTCCCGTTTCGAATCCCCATCTGGGTGGAGTTTCCATGTTCTCCCTGTGTCCGCGTGGGTTTCCTCCCACAGTCCAAAAACATGGATCAAGTCCATTGAGTTCTCCAAATTGCCCCATATAGACTGTGTGTGTGTGAGTGAGTGTTTGCCCAGCGATAGATTGGCGTCCTGTCCTGGGTGTATCTGCCCAGCGCCCGAGACGTTCTCCCCTGGATGGGCATGGGGAACCCCCCCCCGCGGCCCTAATATAGAGGAGATGACGCCACCGTTTCCCCCCAAATAATACCCGAGGGGGGCGGCGGCACGGTGGCTTAGTGGTTTGGCATGTTCTCTTCTCAGCGCTAGGGATTCCCGGTTCGAATCCCCATCTGGGTGGAGTTTTCATGTTCTCCCCGTGTCCACGTGGGTTTCCTCTGGGTTCTACGGTTTCCTCCCACAGTCCAAAAACATGGATCAAGTCCATTGAGTTCTCCAAATTTCCCCATATAGACTGTGTGTGTGTGAGTGAGTGTGTACCCAGCGATGGATTGCCGTCCTGTCCTGGGTCTATCTGCCCAGCGCCCGAGACGTTCTCCCCTGGATGGACATGAGGAACCCCCCCCCCGCAACCCTAATAGAGGATAAAGCAGGAGATAATGAATGAATGAATGGATGAATAAATAAATAAAATAAAAACCCAAAAAGTCCAAATCAACCCGGCGTCAGCGTGCTGGATGGACCAGATCAGGAGAGAGATGCTTACATTAGGGTGGTGGATGTTTCTTGGTACTGCAGTGACACTGTGAGGGGTGGTGGTGCGATGGTGTCCCTCCACCTTAATCCTATCTGCATCATCACTGGATGAGGATGAGAGGATGGAGAAGAAACTGTCTCTGATCCGACGTCCACCAGATGGAGCGATGCCTCCCCCACCCTAATCCTAATAACACCTGCTCTGCGGGGGGAGGGGGGTCCTGATCATCAGAGAACATACCAAACGAAGCCAGCGGCGTATGAAGAGGAACGGGCGGACCACGGAACGAAGCTGTGGAATTACAAACTCCATCTCCATGGTGACGGAGGGGAACCTAATAAAGAGAACGCTGCGGAACAGACTCCCAGCGTCGCTGCATTACGAAGTTCCTTTCTTTTTCTGAACGCATCATAAAACTGAAACACACACACACACACACACACACACGCACACACACACACACACACACACACACACACACACACACACACACACACACACACCGCCGCGTCGCTGAAAATAGGATGCCGGTGACCGTGAGGAGGGTTGCTAGGCAATGACTCAGTGCTTGGCCCTGAGAGGTTCAAATGTTAACGCGGAACGAGGAACGACCATTATTCTCACTTTGGAGAACGCGACGGCGCCAACGGAGGGTCCGGCTCCGACCCCGTCGACGCTGAGTGAGGGACCGGCTCTGACCCCGTCGGCGCTGACGGAGGGACCGGCTCTGACCCCATCGCCCACTCAGATGTGGGGAGAACATGCCAAATCTCCCCAGAATTCCGGCCTATTAGAGGATGGCGATTCCAGTTTTGGACGCCTGCATGCTTTCAATTGTGTGGAAACAGTTTGGGGAAGGCCCTTTTCTGTGCCGGATGGTGCGCGCTACCTTCAGTGCCTGACCCGTCCCACCTGTGGGGGTCATATTAAGAATTTAGGAAACGTTCCCCCATCCCACGAACAGCGCCGACGGAGGGACCGGCTCCGACCCCGTCGACGCTGACGGAGGGACCGGCTCCGACCCCGTCGACGCTGACGGAGGGACCGGCTCCGACCCCGTCGACGCTGACGGAGGGCCCGGCTCCGACCCCGTCGGTGGGATGGACGGGGGAACGTTTCCTAAATTCTTAATATGACCCCCACAGGTGGGACGGGTCAGGCACTGAAGGTGGCGCGCACCATCTGGCACGGAAAAGGGCCTTCCCCAAACTGTTTCCACACAATTGAAAGCGTCCAAAACTGGAATTGCCATCCTCTAATAGGCAACAGTTATGGGGAGATTTTGCATGTTCTCCCCACATCTGAGTGGGCGTCAGACATGTGTGTGAATGTCTGTAGGGTGAAGGTCTTTCGGGCGCTGGGCAGGTACTCGGGTCGGGTCGCCAGGCCGCTCACACACTATATAGGGGCAATTTAGAGCCACCGATTCACCTTAAATCCATCCGTGGGAGGAAACAGGTGAACCTGGAGGAAACCCTTACAGAGAGGAGAACATGCAAACTCCACTCAGATGGGGATTCGAACCTGGATGCAGACCACTACACCACAGTGCAGGGATAGGCTCCGCTCATCCGCAGGAACGTGGATCCTCTGCATGTTCCGAGGTCAGCGGGTTCACGCCGCCGCCGCAGAACCGCATCATGTGATCAGCAGAACCAACGGAGCAATTAACACGTCTGCGCTTTGATTGATGGAGGGAGCGCAGCGTACAGGATCGATTCCAACGGACCAATCAGCTGACGCTTTAAAGCACAGGCCTATCCCTGCACCCGGCAGAGGGATGACAACATTCAAGCCTATCCCTGCACCCGGCAGAGGGATGACAACACTCGAACCTATCCCTGCACCCGGCAGAGGGATGACAACACTCGAACCTATCCCTGCACCCGGCAGAGGGATGACAACATTCGAACCTATCCCTGCACCCGGCAGAGGGATGACAACACTCGAGCCTATCCCTGCACCCGGCAGAGGGATGACAACACTCGAGCCTATCCCTGCACCCGGCAGAGGGATGACAACATTCGAGCCTATCCCTGCACCCGGCAGAGGGATGACAACACTCGAGCCTATCCCTGCACCCGGCAGAGGGATGACAACATTCGAGCCTATCCCTGCACCTGGCAGAGGGATGACAACACTCCGTTTTAACCTTCTTGACGCTAGGCCTGTATTTACAGCTTGTGCTCTGCTGCCACCTGGTGGTTGATTGTTGTGTTGCATCCATTGCTTATTTTAAAGGTAAAAATAGATTAAAGCCTATTTTAAATAATACACACACATTTAGCACTACACACACACAATATAGACACACATTCAACACTACACACACACACACACACACACACACACAGACATAACACACAGCACTACACACAAATATACACTTAATACATACACACACAAACTCAACATCACACACTCAACACTACACACATAGTACACACACACACACAATATACAGACACATTCAACACTACACACATAGTACACACACACACACAATATACAGACACATTCAACACTACACACACAATATAGACACACATTCAACACTGCACACACACACACACACACACACACACACACACACACAGACATAACACACACAGCACTACACACAAATATACACTTAATACATACACACACAAACTCAACATCATACACATAATACATACACACTCAACACTACACACACACACATAATACACACACAGCACTACACACAAATATACACTTAATACATACACACACACACACACACACTCATACACACACTACATACACACCTAACAGAACTCACACATACACACCACTGACACAAACACACACTTTCTATATAGACTTAATACGCATAAACCCAAAACTACACACACACACACACACTTTCACATTTACATACAAATCGAACACTACACACACACACACACACACACCCACACACACACACATACACACACACCCGAAGATGAGATGCGACTCTTGAAGCTGTGAAGTTGAAGGGGTTGAAGTTTGGGTTCTGAGTAAACTTTTGATTCTGGTTGGTTCTGAGTGGAACGTCTACAGAACCTCGCTCGCTGCGCGTCTCACTCTCTTCGCCTCGTTCTTTTTTTTTTATTGTTTTGAATAATTCATACGCTTTTATAAAGTCATTACGAGCTTATTGTTCCGGAGCTCGGCTTTATTGGCTGCTGCATAATTGATGCTCTTTTACAGCAGCGGCGGCGGCGGCGCGTGCGTGCGTGCGCGGGTGCGTGGGTGCGCGTGGCTCTCCGTGGGGTTCCGCTATGAAAGTCCTCTCATCGTTCTGCATTCCGCACGAGGGACAACCTCCCGTCCTTCAGACTAAAGACGAGCATACAGATCCGCAGCTGCGACCGGGTTCTCCACCTCGGCCTCCATCAGTCACGGCACGACGGCAACTCTGGTCAGCAGAGAACATACCAAAGTGCGTAGACTACAGCTAATGACACGTCCATCTAATGACACGTCATTAGAACCTCAGAACTCCATCCATACGATCAGTGGAGACGAGAACATGGACACGAAAGACAGAAACAAGACCAGTGTATCTAATAAAGTGGCCAGCGAGTGTAGCATTGGGAGTTTCCTGATGATTTAAGGTGTTAGAGCATGTGCTCTGAGGGCAGAATGCCCCCATCGGGTTCAGAACCTCATTAAGCCCACATTGTGGGCGTTTCTTGCTGAATGATGGTGGAAACAACAGCAGCGGCAACAAATAAAAAGAATATATATCTATAAGACCGGTGGCTTAGTGGTTTGGCATGTTCTCCTCTCAGCAGTAGGGATTCCCGGTTCGAATCCCCATCTGGGTGGAGTTTCCATGTTCTCCCCGTGTCCGCGTGGGTTTCCTCCGGGTTCTCCGGTTTCCTCCCACAGTCCAAAAACACGGATCAAGGTCAATTGAGTTCTCCAAATTGCCCCATATAGAGTGTGTCTATGTGAGTGAGTGTGTGCCCAGCGATGGGTTGGCGCCCTGTCCTGGGTCTACCTGTCCAGCGCCCGAAACGTTCTCCCCTGGATGGGCAGAGGCCAAAACATGGATCACGTCAATTAAGTTCTCCAAATTGCCCCATATAGAGTGTGTCTGTGTGTGTGTGAGTGTGTGCCCAGCGATGGATTGGAGTCCTGTCATGGGTGTATCTGCCCAGCGCCCGAAACGTTCTCCCCTGGATGGGCATGGGGAACCCCCCCCCCCCCCCCCGCGCGACCCTAATAGAGGATAAAGCAGGAGATAATGAATGAATATCTATAAGACCGGGCGGCATGGTGGCTTAGTGGTTTGGCATGTTCTCCTCTCAGCGCTAGGGATTCCAGGTTCAAATCCCCATCTGGGTGGAGTTTCCATGTTCTCCCCGTGTCCGCGTGGGTTTCTTCCGGGTTCTCCGGTTTCCTCCCACAGTCCAAAAACACGGATCAAGGTCAATTGAGTTCTCCAAATTGCCCCATATAGAGTGTGTCTGTGTGAGTGAGTGTGTGGCCCAGCGATGGGTTGGCGGCCCAGCGCCCGAAACGTTCTCCCCTGGATGGGCATGGGGAACCCCCTCCCCCCCGCGACCCTAATAGAGGATAAAGGGGAAGATAATGAATGAATGAATATCTATAAGAGCGGCCGGTCCCTTTGATGTTTTGGGAACTCTATCGGACTCGAACCCGCCGTTATTCCGACTCTCGCGGCTGCGGCGGGAGGTTCGAGCTCCACGTTCCATCACGGATTCCATTACGAAGCCACGCGCCGCCGCGCCCACAGATAATCCGCAAATAAGGCGTCTGATCCCGCACGACTCCGGAGTCTGATTACATTCAAATCCCTCCGTTACCGCCATGAATATTCATCACGGGGGGGGGGGGGGGGTCTCAGCAGACGGTCTCCAAACGCGGGCGCTTCATCCACCCACGGGGCACTGACGCCGTCCCACGGGGGGGTGCAGGGGCGCGTCCGAGTCCCACGGGCGCGGGGGCTTTACTGCGAGTTGATTTGGGGCTGAACAGTTTAGGGAAGTTCCCACTTGTACCCCAGATCTAGAACTGGAAGAACCTGATCTCGCCGCCATCGGCATGAATTGGGATGCTGACTCTGACATCGGTCATCCAACATCAGTGACCGACCTCCCAAACCTTAAACCCCTGAATACGACGCGTCCCTTTAAATCTCTATGTTGACGATTTTGAAACAAATCATTTATTTAATCAATTAAATTAGTTAATTAATTCATTATCTCCCACTTAATCCTCTATTAGGGTCGCGGGGGGGGGGGGTTCCCCATGCCCATCCAGGGGAGAACGTCTCGGGCGCTGGGCAGATAGACCCAGGACAGGACGCCAATCCATCGCTGGCCACTCACTCACTCACACAGACACACTCTATATGGGGCAATTTGGAGAACTCAAGTAACTTGATCCATGTTTTTGGACTGTGGGAGGAAACCGGAGAACCCGGAGGAAACCCACGCGGACACGGGGAGAACATGGAAACTCCACCCAGATGGGGATTCGAACCGGGAATCCCTAGCGCTGAGAGGAGAACGTGCTAAACCACTAAGCCACCGTGCCGCCCCTATCAATTAAATTAATTAATTATTTTATTTATTTATTAATTCATTAACGCTTGTGCCATGTGATTGGCGCGTTCCGAACCCTGGAGTTGTGTAATCTGTAAATCCTTCCAACGGGCGGCCAGGAATCCCCCCCAAAAAAGCGGCTTGTCTCGCAAATATCCTCCCTCGGCCACTAGAGGGCACTGTGCCTCCACCGTCGGCCCGGTCTGGAGCGCTGCAGAGGGCCGAACGGGTCCGCGGTGACGTCAATGAGACGTCAGACTGTAACGAACGTGAGAGCAGCGTGAACAGGGTTTAGTCTGAGAGCTGGGATAGGACACAATCACCACCGTGCGGTCGATGCGAACCATATGGTAATCTTGCAAGGGATGAACAGCTTGCCCCTATCACTTCACCTTTAACAGCGGCGAGCGTTCTCCCACACCGCGTTCGGGTGCCGCGCCAAAACCGCCGGTCCTGCAGGGGGCTCCACCCGGCGGGTCACATCTCAGGCCCCTGGCTGTGCCTCCCCTCCCCACTCCTGCCTCCGGGGACTCGTCCCGGGGCCCATCCATCCATCCATTATCTTCCGATTTATCCTCTACTAGGGTCATGGGGGGGGGGGGGGGGTTCCCCATGCCCATCCAGGGGAGAACGTTTCGCGCGCTGGGCAGATACACCCAGGACAGGACACCAACCCATCACTGGGCACACACTCACTCACACAGACACACTCTATATGGGGCAATTTGGAGAATTCCATTGACCTTGATCCATGTTTTTGGACTGTGGGAGGAAACCGGAGAACCCGGAGGAAACCCCACGCGGACACGGGGAGAACATGCAAACTCCACCCAGATGGGGATTTGAACCGGGAATCGCCAGCGCTTAGAGGAGAACATGCTAAACCACTAAGCCACCATGCCGCCCCTAATAATGTATACATATATATATATATACACCCATTATCTTCCGCTTTATCCTCTATTAGGGTTGCGGGGGGGGGTGGGGGGTTCCCCATGCCCATCCGGGGGAGAACGTTTTCGGGTGCGGGGCAGATACACCCAGGACAGGGGGGCAATTCGTCTTGGATAAATAGGGGCATTCAGAATGGAATAACTGTCCCAGAACTTATCTCCATACAGAACACTCAGGTTCCCCATCTTGTTCTCCACCCCCTGCCACCCCCCCCCCCCCCCATAAAGAGCGGGTGCAGTGTGGGCGGAGCCTGTTCAGTCGCGCCGCCCCGTCCGTTAAACCGACAGCTGTTCCTGCGTTAACGTTTACGCAGCGTTCTCGCGGCGCGTGGCGCACTGAATGTCACGCCGATGAAACGCCATCCACCATCCACCCCCCCCACCCCCACCCATCCACCCCCACCCTCCACCACGCAACGCCAGCGCCGCGGGAAAGGTCCCCGCGCCCACCGGGAACCCGGGGCTGACATTTGAAGCGGCGCGTCACCGCCCGCTCGCCAACATGCCATCTGCTCCCATTCAGGCGGCGGACGCACTCGCAGGACTTGGGAGTAGCACCTCTACCGCACCACCACCTGCCCCGGGGGCAAAATCGGGGGGGAAAAAGTCAACCGACGAGGCAGCCGCGGAGGGGCAGACGCGCAAGTGTCCTGCCGCTTAATGCAAACCAGGGGGAGAACATGCAAACTCCAGACCCCTCCAGTCTGTCCACTTTCCCCTTCGCCGGGGCAGAACCGTTTGATCGATCCGCCCTTCTCTTTGATCCCCTGAAGGTCGGGGGGGGGGGGGGGGTATGGGGGGGGGGGGGGGGGGGTAATAGATATTATTTACGGTGGACTTCCAGGCGGCCGATGTTTTATCGCGCCTCCACCACCACGCCGACCCCGAGAACCTCCATCTTAGATTAAAATGTGACGGAGGAACTGACGCCCCCCCCCCCGGATTATTTACACCTTGGCGATCGGGGCGGAGTGTTGGTGGGGGGGGGGAGGTGGGGGGGAGTTCGGACGTTGTAGGTTTTAGTGTGAAGGGAGACGCAGGATGAATGATGCGGCGCGTTGCCGCGGCGACTCCCGCGCCGTTACTCACGGCTGGGGGGGTATAATTCACCTGAGGCATGAAGGCCAATAAAGGGTGCGGGGGGGGGGGGGGGTGCTCTCACGGTCATAAACATGCAGAACCTCCACCCCAGAACCCCCCCCCCCCCATTTCCTCCAGCGTCCTCTCGCCTTTTATGCGCGGCGGATTATTTAGAGGAGCAGCTGGCCGGCTGTAAACCGTGTTTACCGAGAGGACCTGTTCTCCGTGGAGACCCATGGAACCCGCGGGGTCTTAACGCGGGGCAACAACAGGAATGGATCCGCATGTTATACCCGTTACGGGACACGGCGTGGCGGTACGAGGGCATCCAGCCAAGCGGTGAGCACCTCCCCCTAGAACCCAACACCCCAGGAGGTACCCCATGCGGCTCCTAGTACCACATTTACCCCCCGGAAGGGTGTTACCCCCCCCCACACACAAAATATTAAAAGACGCACATAACGACGCACTGACCAATCGGGACCTGATGCTGCTGCACTGACTGTGCTGGGACGCTAGAGGGCGCACTTGTCCTCCCCAGGCGCCCCCAAAAAAGGAGCGCGGAGGTTCTTCCGGATCCCTCAGCCATTCCGTTTTCCCCCGCTTGTCCTCCCCGATGCGAGTTCCGATCGGGAGGACAAGGGCTCCCTCTAGCGCCTTGGCACGCGGTAGGGGCAGCAGTATCGGGGGGCAGGAACGTGCCGTGACATCACACCAGCGGTGTGTCCTATCCCGGTCCTTATTGTGTCCCTCCATTTGAGGTTCTCCAGCAGGGGTGTTGGGAACCAGCGCGTGGGAGGCGTTAGACGGCGTGATCCCGCCTCCTACAGGCCAAGTGTATTATTACACATCGATAGACCCATCAGTCTCCACCCCCTTCCTTTAAATCCCGCCCTCTCTTATTGTGAACCTACAACCGGCTCGCTACATCCGGGTCTTTAGAACGCGTCCTCCGTTCCGCGTTCCGTATGGAGACATCGCCGCCACGGTGCGATCCGAGACACGGCGCTCACTTCTGGACGCAGGCGGACGCAGGGCGGGTCGGCGGTCTCTGAACGGCGGCGCGCAGAACCGGATCCGCGTTCAGAAAAGCCTGAACGGCGCCCCCGCGTTCCGCGCGCTGCTTTTAATTAGCGCTTATTCACCCGCCGCGGCGCGCGGCTCCGCGTGTCGGTGCCGCGGAGCGTCTCCGTCATTCAGTGATAAATATTCACTGATTTCAGATGGTGGCGTGGGACACGGCGGGGTGGGACACGGCGGGGTGGGACACGGCGGGGTGGGACACGGCGGTGTGGGACACGGCGGTGTGGGACACGGCGGGGTGGGACACGGCGGGGTGGGACACGGCGGTGGGGACACGGGGACACGGCGGTGAGGGACACGGCGGGGTGGGACACGGCGGGGGTGGGACACGGCGGGGTGGGACACGGCGGTGGTGGGACACGGCGGGGTGGGACACGGCGGGGTGGGACACGGCGGTGTGGGACACGGCGGGGTGGGACACGGCGGTGTGGGACACGGCGGGGTGGGACACGGCGGGTGGGACACGGCGGGGTGGGACACGGCGGGGAGGGGACACGGCGGGGTGGGGACACGGCGGGTGTGGGACACGGCGGGGTGGGACACGGCGGGGTGGGACACGGCGGGTGGGTGGGACACGGCGGGGTGGGACACGGCGGTGCGGGGACACGGCGGGGTGGGACACGGCGGGGTGGGACACGGGACACGGCGGGGGGGACACGGCGGGGGGGACACGGCGGGGTGGGACACGGCGGGTGGGACACGGCGGGGTGGGACACGGCGGTGAGGGACACGGCGGGGTGGGGGACACGGCGGTGTGGGACACGGCGGTGTGGGACACGGCGGGGTGGGACACGATCGGTGGGGTGGGACCCGGCGGGGTGGGACACGGCGGGGTGGGACACGGCGGGGGACACGGCGGGTGGGACACGGCGGTGTGGGACACGGCGGGGTGGGACACGGCGGGGGGGACACGGCGGTGGGGACACGGCGGGGTGGGACACGGCGGGGTGGGACACGCGGGGTGGGACACGGCGGGGTGGGACACGGCGGTGGTGGGACACGGCGGGGTGGGACACGGCGGGGTGGGACACGGCGGTGAGGGACACGGCGGGGAGGGACACGGCGGGGTGGGACACGGCGGGGTGGGACACGGCGGGGTGGGACACGGCGGGGTGGGACACGGCGGGGTGGGACACGGCGGTGTGGGACACGGCGGGGTGGGACACGGCGGGGTGGGACACGGCGGGGGTGGGACACGGCGGGGTGGGACACGGCGGTGGGGGACACGGCGGTGGTGGGACACGGCGGGGTGGGACACGGCGGGGTGGGACACGGCGGGGTGGGACACGGCGGGGTGGGACACGGCGGGGTGGGACACGGCGGTGGTGGGACACGGCGGTGTGAGGGACAACGGCGGGGGGGACACGGCGGGGTGGGACACGGCGGGGTGGGACACGGCGGTGAGGGACACGGCGGGGTGGGACACGGCGGGGTGGGACACGGCGGGGTGGGACACGGCGGGGTGGGACACGGCGGTGTGGGACACGGCGGGGTGGGACACGGCGGGGTGGGACACGGCGGGGTGGGACACGGCGGTGAGGGACACGGCGGGTGGGGACACGGCGGGGTGGGACACGGCGGGGGTGGGGCGGGGTGGGACACGGCGGGGTGGGACACGGCGGGTGTGGGACACGGCGGGGTGGGACACGGCGGGGTGGGACACGGCGGGGGTGGGACACGGCGGGGGTGGGGGACACGGCGGTGTGGGACACTGGGGTGGTGACACGGCGGTGTGGGACACGGCGGGGTGGGACACGGCGGTGTGGGACACGGCGGGGTGGGACACGGCGGGGTGGGACACGGCGGGGTGGGGGGACACGGCGGGTCACGTGGGACACGGCGGTGGTGGGTGGGACACGGCGGGGTGGGACACGGCGGGGTGGGACACGGCGGTGGGAACACGGGGGTCGGGACACGGCGGTGTGGGACACGGCGGGGTGGGAACGGCGGGGTGGGACACGGCGGGTGGGACACGGCGGGAGGGACACGGCGGGGGGGACACGGCGGGGTGGACAGCGTGGGGTGGGACACGGCGGTGAGGGACACGGCGGGGTGGGACACGGCGGGGTGGACACGGCGGGGGGGACACGGCGGTGAGGGACACGGCGTGGTGGGACACGGCGGGGTGGGACACGGCGGGGAGGGACACGACAGGGTGGGACCCCTTCTAATATTTGGAATTTCTACGGGGGTTTGTTGTTTTATGGCGTAGAAAGCTCTGCGTGCTTTTTCTCTCAGTTCGTTCACTGCCAGGTTGAGTTTGAAGCTTCCAGAGGAGCTGATGGTGAGGGCCGAGGTAGGGTTACTGTTTGGCGTGTTGGATTTGCTGTGTTCCTAATGTGAAGGTGTGCTTTGTTCCCTGAGAGCTGGATCTTTTTTGGAAGGTTAGGATTTTGGTTTTCTTGAGGTTAACTGTCAGGGCCCAGGTCTGACAGTACTGCTGCAGCAGGTCCAGGTTCTGCTGCAGACCCTGAGCGGTGGGGGACAGCAGGACCAGGTCGTCATCTCTCTCTGTCTCTCTCTGTCTCTGTCTCTGTCTCTCTCTGTCTCTGTCTCTCTCTGTCTCTGTCTCTCTCTCTCTCTGTCTCTCTCTCTCTCTCTGTCTCTGTCTCTCTCTGTCTCTGTCTCTCTCTCTGTCTCTCTCTCTGTCTCTGTCTCTCTCTCTCTCTGTCTCTCTCTCTCTCTCTCTGTCTCTCTCTGTCTCTGTCTCTCTCTCTCTCTCTGTCTCTCTCTCTCTCTGTCTCTCTCTCTCTCTGTCTCTTTCTCTCTCTGTCTCTCTCTCTCTCTCTCTCTGTCATCTCTCTCTGTCTCTCTCTCTCTCTCTCTCTGTCTCTCTCTCTCTCATCTCTCTCTCTCTCTCTTTGTCTCTCTCTCTCTCTCTGTATCTCTCTCTCTCTCTCTCTCTCTCTCTCTGTCTCTCTCTCTCTCTCTCTCTGTGTCTCTCTGTCTCTCTCTCTCTCTCTCTGTCTCTCTCTCTCTGTTCTCTCTCTCTGTCTCTCTCTCTCTGTCTCTGTCTCTCTCTGTCTCTCTCTCTCTCTCCTCTCTCTCTCTCTCTCTGTCTCTCTCTCTGTCTCTGTCTCTCTCTGTCTCTCTCTCTCTCTCTCTCTCTCTCTCTCTGTCTCTCTCTCTGTCTCTGTCTCTCTCTGTCTCTCTCTCTCTCTCTGTCTCTCTCTCTCTCTGTCTCTTTCTCTCTCTGTCTCTCTGTGTCTCTGTCTCTCTGTCATCTCTCTCTGTGTCTCTCTCTCTCTGTCTCTCTCTCTCGCATCATCTCTCTCTCTCTCTCTCTCTTCTTCTCTGTCCTCTGTCTCTCCTCTCTCTCTCTGTCTCTCTCTGTCTGTCTCTCTTCTCTCTGACTCTCTCTCTGTCTCTCTCTCTCCTCTCTCTCTCTGTTCCTGTCTCTCTGTCTCTCTCTCTCTCTCCTCAGCTCATCTCTCTCTCTCTGTCTCTCTCTTCTCTCTCTCTCTCTCTCTCTCTCTGTCTGTAGCGTATCTATTTATTAATTAGGCCGTGTGGAGGGGTGTGAGAGGCGAACGCTCCGGTGCGTCTGTCATTCTTAATGACTGACATCAGCTTAGCGGGTTCAGACTTTCGCCTCCTCCCCCCCCCCCCCTGCCCCCCCCCCCCCCCCGCCCCCCCGCATCATTTGTTTCCGAGCCGCCGCTCTAATGGAAACCTGTGAGGGCGCCGTCTGCGCATCACCACTCCCCCCCCCCCCCCCCCCCACCGTATTAACAGCGTCCCGCGCGGAGGTGCCGGGGGGGGGGGGGGGATGGGGGGGTAAGTGATGGGCTTTACGGAGCGACCCGCGGTTCCTCTAAAGAACCGGTTCTGATGGATCACCGGAGCTGTAAACATGATTTCCCAGAAGCGCCGGTTTTATGGGATGGAGGTGAAGGTGGAGGAGGAGGTGGAGGTGAAGGAGGAGGTGGAGGAGGAGGTGAAGGAGGAGGTGGAGGAGGAGGTGAAGGAGGAGGAGGAGGAGGAGGTGGAGGAGGAGGTGAAGGTGGAGGTGAAGGAGGAGGTGGAGGAGGTGAAGGAGAAGGTGGAGGTGAAGGAGGAGGTGGAGGAGGTGAAGGAGAAGGTGGAGGTGAAGGAGGAGGTGGAGGAGGAGGTGGAGGTGAAGGAGGAGGTGGAGGAGGAGGTGGAGGAGGAGGAGAAGGAGGAGGTGGAGGAGGAGGTGAAGGAGAAGGTGGAGGTGAAGGAGGAGGTGGAGGAGGTGAAGGAGAAGGTGGAGGTGAAGGAGGAGGAGGAGGTGGAGGTGAAGGAGGAGGTGGAGGAGGAGGTGGTGGAGGAGGTGAAGGAGAAGGTGGAGGTGAAGGAGGAGGTGGAGGAGGAGGAGGTGGAGGTGAAGGAGGAGGTGGAGGAGGAGGTGAAGGAGGAGGTGGAGGAGAAGGTGGAGGTGAAGGAGGAGGTGGAGGTGAAGGAGGAGGTGGAGGAGGAGGAGGAACACCGCTCCACGCGTCGTACTCCACCACCTTCTACGCACCATTTGCTCCTCCTCCTCCCACCTGCTGGCTCCATCCTGAGGCTCCTCCTCCCGACTCCACCCCCCCCCCCCCCCCATCACAGCACAGTACCCATCACATCATCGTTAGAATCATCCTCCACCCTAACACCACCCGCTCCGTGGGAGAGAACATGCTAAAGGTACGGCAGGGAGACCGATGGACGACAGAATGTCCCTGTAGAACCACAAAGTCCATCTGTACCACCTCGTTCTATAGAAATATTACGGCTGTATCATTACGTCCCGTCTGTCGTAATACAGCGCCGTCCTTTAGAACGTGTTCTGAGGGGACACCTGGGGAACGTGTTCGTCCACTGCAGTCTCAGACGGGACATCCGCCGGCGCGCCTCCAGAGAGAACGCACGGAAGGAAATAGAAATTCATTACAGCCGGCGCGTGCCGTAATCTAGCACCTGTCTGCGCAGACTCCCGTCTATAATTAAACTCTCACGGAACCCAATTAGGAGACGTTCCGCGGGGACGCACGGCGCGGGGACACACGTTTTAAGGGCTCTCAATAAAATGTTTTTATTTATTTATTTTAGGGGGAACATGTGGAACCGCGTATGTGTTACCGACGGCGCCCGACATGCGGCACACCTTGTGACGTGGTGGCGCGACGGTCGACCCGAGACCTGTCCCGTCACTCGAACCCGTTCCACCACCCGAACGAAAGCCCCGCAGCTGATGACATCACACGCATACATCCGCCGCTCTTTAGAATTCCGGCTTCGCGCGGGGGTCGCAGGGGTCACGGGGGCCGCGGGCCGGCGGCGAGACGGGGGCCCCGGGGCCGGTTCCGTGAGCGGGAGGTCTGATCGGCGGCGCTCTGAATGATTAAAGCCCCCGACGGCGTGTTCTGCGGGGTCACCCAGGGTTAATTAACACGTCCTCAAAACGCCGCCTCGGCCTCCGGAACCTCCACCGACGCGCCGCTGCATCCGCCACCTGACGCAGAGCCGCTGATCGGGAAACGATTAACGAGGCCTTACAGCACACCTCCACCCGATTCCTCCACCGTCTGGATGTGGGATCAGAGACCGAGGGGCGTCAGGATGCCTACACCCTGCTGCCACTTTCTTCTCCACCCTCCACCCTGCTGGAACTCTCTTCTCCACCCTCCACCCTGCTGCCACTTTCTTCTCCACCCTGCTGGCACTCTCTTCTCCACCCTCCACCCTGCTGGCACCATCCTCTCCACCATACACCCTGCTGCCACTCTCTTCTCCACCCTCCAGGCACTCTCTTCCCCACCCTCCACCCTGCTGCCACTTTCTTCTCCACCCTCCAGGCACTCTCTTCTCCACCCTCCACCCTGCTGGCACTTTCTTCTCCACCCTCCACCCTGCTGGCACTTTCTTCTCCACCCTCCAGGCACTCTCTTCTCCACCCTCCACCCTGCTGGCACTTTCTTCTCCACCCTCCACCCTGCTGGCACTTTCTTCTCCACCCTCCAGGCACTCTCTTCTCCACCCTCCTGGCACTTTCTTCTCCACCCTCCACCCTGCTGGCACTTTCTTCTCCACCCTGCTGGCACTTTCTTCTCCACCCTGATGGCACTTTCTTCTCCACCCTCCAGACACTATCTTCTACACCCTCCACCTTACAGACACTCTCTTCCCCATTGTCAACCCTGCTGGCAGTCTATTCTCCACCCTCCAGACGCTCTTTTCTCCACCTTCTACACTGCTGGAACTCTCTTTCTCCACCCTACCCAGCTGGCATGCTCTTCTGACACTCTCCACCCTGCTGGCACTTTCTTCTCCACCCTCCACCCTGCTGGCCCTCTCTTCTCCACCCTCCAGACACTATTTTCTCAACCCTCTACCTTCCAGAAACTCTCTCCACCATCGTCCACCCTCCAGACACTCTCTTCTCCACCCTCCACCCTGCTGGCACATTTCTCTCCACCCTCGACCCTGCAGGTACTCTCTTCTCCACCCTCCACCCCATTAATCGCTGCAACACTGCGTTCAGGAAAAGGTCAGAACCTACACCCCGTAAACAAACTGCCCTTGTTTAATGCCCCGTCTTCGATACGGTGTGAGAGGTGGATGTGGAGAAGCGGTGGATGTCCTGCTGTATAAACTGAGCCGCGGGGCAAACGGACGGCGCTTTACGGCGGGCTTTAAAACTTTAAAGCGTCCTGCAGGCAAACGGGCCAAAGACTTATCGTTTTTCATTAGCGGGTTTTATGTGCGCGAGGTAAACGTCCCGCCGCAGAACGCTAAAGAACCCCGGCGCACGGCGGAACACGGCCAGGGGGATGTCAGGCGAGAACCGAAAAGGTCCCGCAGTGCAAACAAACGCCTCCGGCTCTGACGCTCACGACCCCTGGGTGTCGGGAGGATGGAGGTCGGCGCGTCGGCGCAGCGGTCAGCGTTTCCTCCGTGATTAACGTAACTGAAGGGGAGCGCCGACGACCGCTGACGGCTGACGACCGACAGCTCTGACGGCCGCCGCGCCTCCGGCCGACCGCTTCTCCACCTCCTCATCCCTTCATCTCGGGCCCCGTGAGACGCGCCTCGCGGAAGTCCCGCCGCTCTCGCCGAAATCGATCCCCGCCGTGCGTTTGCGGCTCCGCGCCGATCCGAGGGCCACGTTTGTTTCCGCAGTTGCAGGTCGTAACTCCGGCTGGTTGAGACCTCGGAGGATGGAGGCGCGGAGACGGTGCAGTGTAAATGTCAGGAGCGAGACCCCGCCATGAATTTATGAGGCACTAAAGATTATAACACTCCCCCCCCCCCCAAATGAGGGTAAAGGGCCCCGCTCAAGGGCCCAGAGCGACAACTTTAACAGACTTGTGGATTGTCCCCTCAACCTCCAGACAGATAACTTTAACCTTTTATCACTGAGTCAACCATGTTCCCTCATCTCTGGAATGCTACAGGTTAAGGGTCCCACTTAAGGGCCCCACTTAAGGGCCCATGACGGCAACTTTGATAGATGTCTTGAACCCAGCTTCCAGCAGCATAACCTCTAATCTACCCAAATACAATGACATTCTGCTATTCACTGGGTCAACTCTGGGGCACTATGAATTAGGGGCCCCACTCGAGGGCCCACAATGGCAACTTGTACACAGGGATATAGGGAGGGTACCGAGGGTCATCCACCACCCTAATACCCCAAACCCTTAACTCCATCTCCCTCTGCAGACTCCACCTTCCAGGCGACCGACTGCGAGCTCGGCTCCGCGGTGCTGAAACACGGCGTACCCGTCGGCGCTTTAAGTAATCCGGTCATGTCTCGCTCGGAGAGCAGAGATCCATTAGGCTGATGGAGGGGGCGGGGGGGGAGGGGGTGGGGGTGGTGGTGCTGTGGAGGGGGTGCACGAGAAGCATGCGGGGCGACAGCCGGACCGGCTCGATGGAATTTTCGGAAGCGATCGGATCAGCGATAAAGTACTTAGGAAAATTGTTTATCCGTTAAACAAACGAGGCGCGGTGACATCGGACGGACGTCCTGTCTCATAAAATACCCACGGCTACGCCTCACGGACGGTGTCCACCACCCCCGCCCCCCCCGCCCGCCCGCCCGCCCGCCCCCCAGGCATCCGGAACGAGGGCTGCAGTGCGGTCAAATACTTTAGGGAAGGACATTTATGAACTGAAAAAAGATTAGGCGAAAGTTTCAGTGTTGTTCCACGTCCACTAGGTGGAGCAGTAGGCCGTTTGTCCAGCCGTGACATCATCAACAATAACACACCCCTCTGAGCGCTCCATTCGTATCAAGGCGTGATATACAATACAGATTAATACAAACACAATCAGCACTAAACCCGTTACACTGTTTTATAATACTGTGTTCTGTGATTTGTCCACTAGAGGGCAGTATTCGATCGGAATCCTGCTACTCAGCGATCAGCGTTCACTTTAAAAAAACGGACTAGATGACGTCGGGAAGAGCAGATTATTGACGTCCATCTGTTCCTCTGACGGTCAGGACCATGGACAGAGCAGCTCTTATTAGGGTGGTGGATGATTCCCAGCACTGCTGTAATGCAGCAGGGTGAGGGTGGTGGTGGTGTGATGTCATCCCGTCTGCGGCGTCCTGCGTCACTGTCTGCACCCGCTGTCTCTGATTCCACCTCCACAAGGTGGCGCTATAAGGTGGAGGCGTGCAACAGAGTGTACGGCGAGTGGTGCACCTGCACCACCACGTCGGTCTCGCTGCAGTACTGCGGTCGCGGTAACCCCGGTAACTCTGCCCGATCGTCGGAGAACCTACCAAAGGGCAGTGAACAGGCTGTAACATCGTCTCTGCGGTGAGTGGCGCGGATTCTTTGGACGGCGTGCAGAAATGCGGAGCTTTATTTAATAACCTCAGACGGAGGAATCGACCTCAGACGGAATTATTGATGCGCCTCCGGCTGCGGCGGCTGCGGCGGCTGCGCTGCGTTTTAAGCTCGTCCTCTAATCAAACATTAATCCCTCCACTTTCCTGACGCAGCCGCCGCGACATCACGCCGTCGCCATGTCAGCATTTACATAACCGTCCTGCGATCCGGCGCCATCAGCGTTCCCTTTCAGAGGAATTCAGAGGCTATTTCGTCTTCGTCCACCCGTTCCCTAAAGGGGGCGCCACAGCGCATTGTTCTTCTCCATTGGAGCGAGCTCCTCGTTGGCCTTCCTCTCCTCCCCCTCTTCGTACATGTCCAAACCACCTCCATACCGCAAACTCACCGCCCTAAATTCGTCTCCCAAACAAGGGAGGTACATAACAGTTTGGAGACGAGGTGAGGAGGACAGGTCGAGGTTTGGAGGTGGTTTGGACGTGTACGGAGGACGAGGAGAAGGAGGAGGACGAGGAGGAGGACGAGGAGGAGGAGGAGGACGAGGAGGAGGACGAGGAGGAGGACGAGGAGGCGGAGGACGAGGAGGAGGAGGAGGACGAGGAGGAGGACGAGGAGGAGGACGAGGAGGAGGAGGACGAGGAGGAGGACGAGGAGGAGGACGAGGAGGCGGAGGAGGAGGAGGACGTTGATACTGGCGGTAGGACACTGGGGGAGGAGAGGAAGACCAACGCGGGAGGCTGATAAAGGAGGATGCTCAGAACGAGGCGAGATGGAGAACGACGATCCGCGTGGCGCCACCTATGGGCAACATCCGGCGTTTCGATGTTCCTCATTAGAACGTCAGTTTCAGACGGTACGTATCCGACGCTCCAACGTGGAGGCGCTGAGGAGTAACGGACGCTGATAAGTGAGCAGGCGGCGGGGAACCTGATAAGTGAGCAGGGGGTGCGGTTCTGCGGGGGGGGGGGGTTCTGCCAAATGAAGCGAGTGATGAGAACACACCCCCGACTCGAGAACAAAAACAGTTTGAATCGATTCCTGCCGCGCATATGGAACCCGCACCGGCCGATCACGAGGAGAACCGACTGCAGTGAGACAGTAGGACAATAAATTTGTGCCTAAGTGGGTTGGCCGTCCACTACAGGACTTGACAGTTGATAACCAATAAGGAGACCAACTAGATAGAACATAACAGGGCAGGTCGACATGGTTCCACCGCATTTTGAGTGCAGAACCCGCCGAATCCTGGCAGCGGAAACGTCTGGGCGCCGCAGGTTGAGCGGATTACGCGCCTCGCGATCCCCTTATTCAGCAAAACAGGTTAAAACCCGTCTCGAGGAACCGACGGGAGAGGACCCAGACACCGTAATCCTCATTTCCTCAAGAGCCGAGCTCATAAACTCACACCTCTGTTCTATAAATACGGGTGTCGGGCCGGAACAGCTCGCCTGATCCCCAGAGCGAGGGGTTCTAATGACGGGCGCGCGCCGCGAGGCGCAAACCCAGAACAAAAGGCCTCGAGGACGGCAGTTAGTTTAATTCCCTGAGATTTGCATGTTCTCCACTTGTCGTGGCGGTTTTGCTCAGGCGGGACGGAGCTCGTCGCACTTCGACCCGCGGTCCACGCCGGAGTGGGGGTCAGGGGACACGCCGGCGCTTCGGGGGGAACTCTGCCGGGTGTGCAAGCATCAGGCGTGGACACGAAGACAGTCGGAGTTCGAATGCGGCGTCCAGGGTCACGGCGCGGTCACTATGGAGACTCTCATTTAGTTGTTTTTGTTTGTTTTACGGAGGCGTCATGGAAACACATTCACAGACTCCGGAACGTGAAGGACCCGAAGGTCGGAACATAACCTCATTGACGTCACAATCACGATGCAGCGCCCCCTCTGGGTCAAGAGCGCAAACCTTGATACAGTGTTATTGTTGAATTACGGGGCTTTATTATGCTCTTACAGAGATCAAAACCCCCTCCCCCCCCCACACACACACAGCAATGAGGTTTAAGGGGGCCCTCACTCACAGGGGCCCACACTGACAACTGAGGGCAGACTCCAAGCCCCACCCTTTAGACTGAGAGCCCAATCCCTTAAACACAAGGTTGATTAAGCTGTTTTTTTTTGTCGTCACGTGCCGGGATAGGCTCCGGCACCCCTGCTACCCTGGTTAGAGAGGTTCATGTGACGGATGACGGCACGCCGAAGTTATGTTGAACCCAATGGGCCTTCCCCAAACTGTTTACCCAATGCGTACGCGCCAAACGAAGTGAGAATCGCGCGTCCATAAATGATAAATCGTTGGAACTTAATGCCGAACCCAGAAGAAAAGGCCTCGAGGACGGAGTTTAATTCCCAGAGATTTGCATGTTCTCCACTTGTCGTGTCGGATTTGCTCAGGCGGGATGGAGCTCGTCGCACTTCAACCCGCGGTCCACGCCGAACTGGGGGTCAGGGGACACGCCGGCGCTTCGGGGGGAACTCTGCCGGGTGTGCAAGCATCAGACGTGGACACGAAGACAGTCGGAGTTCGAATGCGGCGTCCAGGGTCACGGCGCGGTCACTCCACATCACCTCATTGACGTCACAATCAGCGCCCCCTCTGGGTCAAGAGCGCAAACCTTGATACAGCGTTATTGTTGAATTACGGGACTTTATTATGCTCTTACAGAGGTCAAAACAATGAGGTTTAAGGGGGCCCTCACTCACAGGGGCCCACACTGAGAACTGAGGGCAGACTCCAAGCCCCACCCTTTAGACTGAGAGCCCAATCCCTTAAACACAAGGTTGATTAAGCTGGTTTTTTTTTTTCATCATCACATGCCGGGATAGGCTCCGGCACCCCTGCATACCCTTGTTAGAGAGATTCATGTGACGGATGACGGCTCGCTGAAGTTATGTTAAGCACAATGGGCCTTCCCCAAACTGTTTACCCAATGCGTACGCGCCAAACAAGTGAGAATCGCGCGTCCATAAATGAGAAATCGTCGGAACTTGATGCCGTATGGTCCGCCGGCCGTCCGTGCTTCACCGCGAGCGTTGAGAACTGTGTTGCTGCAGGGTTGCGTCACGGCGGCGGCGGTGCGTTACTGTGGAATTACGGGACTTTATTACGCTCTTACGGAGGTAAAGGCAACATTTATGAGATCATTAGGACTGGCGGGGAGCGGTGCCGCTCGGTAACGGCGCCGCGTAAATCAGCTCCGTTTTATTCGGCAGTTCAGAACCCGAGCCTGAAACCTGGCCCGTTTATCCCATTTGCCGTAATTACTTGAGGGAGCGGTCCTGACTCGCGACTGATTATTTCGACGGCTCCGGGTGAGGCGCGCGGGGCTGATGGAACGCCGGAGCGCCGATGAGGCGCCGGTATCTCGGCCCGACAGCCCCGTATCTCTGCGGGAGGTGATAATAGGGCAATTTGTGTGTGTGGGGTGGGTTTTTTTTTTCCCTTTAATATTGTGTTGTTGCATATTTAATGCTCCTGCTGGGACGCCGGGGACGTGATGTAGACACGGGCCTGCGGGGGGCGTAATGAGGAGGAGATGTTTCCCCCCGCGGAATAACAACAGGACGCTTAATTAGCGGGTGATGCAACGACACGATCCGCTCCACCGGCTGCGCAGACGGACTTTGTAGTTCTATAATTACATCCTGTAGTCCATCTGTTTCCCTGACGATCAGCACCCACCCCCCCACCCCCCACACACACACACACACACACACACACAGCAGGTCTTAAATTGGGTGGTGGATGAGTCTCGGCAATACTGTGTGGCGTTCTGAAATCATTTTTCGATTAGACACCGCCACCTTACTGCTCCATTGAGAATCATCCACCACCCTAATGGTACCTGGGGGGGGGGTTCTTATCATCTGGACTCTAACCCACCTGCACCCACCACGTCAGTGTCACAGCATCACGGCAGTAATGAGGATCCTCCACCACCATAATGATCATCGGGACACTAACACACCTGCACCACCACGTTGGTCTCACTGCGTTACCGCAGTACCGAGAGTCATCCACCGCCCTAACGATACCTGTGGGGTCCTGATTATCGGGACACTAACACACCTGCACCACCAGTTGGTCTCAT
>JAFMOC010000409.1:445000-457383 GCA_019802505.1 Corydoras sp. C115 | reverse complement strand
AGGGGATTCCCGGTTTTTTGAATCCCAATCTGGGTGGATTTCCAGTTCTCCCCCCGTCCCTGGGGGTTTCCCCCGGGGTTTCCCGGGTTTCCCTCCCAAATTCCAAAAACATGATAAAGTCAATTGAGTTCCCAAATTCCCCCATATGGTGTGTTGTGTTGGGTGGTGGTGCCAGGATAGTTTGCCATCCTGTCCTGGGTTATCTCCCAGCGCCGAGATTCTCCCCGGGAAATGGCCGGGGAAAACCCCCCCCCCCCCCAATAGGGGAAAAAATTTAAAAATGGATGGAAATGGATGGATATTGAGACTTTTTCAAAGTACGTATTTTTTGTTAAAGTAGATGGTAGGCCCGTAGATGATGTGGGGGTGGTAAACTTCAAAAACTTTTTCATTTTTAAACACAATCAAATTTAATTGCGCTTTAAAATTTGGGGAAAATTAAACCCAAAGTCCCGGTTTTGGGGACTTCATTCTTGTTACTGTAGAGCTTGTTTTCATCAAATTGTTGCTTTTGGTTGCAAACATGGTTTTCTATATAAGTAGAGTTCTTGACAACGGCGGCGTCCCCGGCTTGTCACTTTTCAGCTTTTTTCTGAAGTGAAAAATAAAATTGGGTGTAGAGGTAGACATGGGCTGAAATGCACAAAAAAAGGTCCCGGTTAAAAAGAAATGAAACAATACAAAACAAAACCCGTGTTTAAAAACAAAGTCTGTTAGAAAAAACAACCTAATTTTGGATTACAAATTGAAAGACGGGTTTCATTTATTAAAATTTTTTCAAGGTTTATTAAACAGAGCAAGAAACAACAGGTGAGGATTTACCACCCCTTTTTTCCGCTTTACCCTTTTTAAATGTGTGGGGGGGTTTTCCTATCCCTCCGGGAGAACTTCGGGCGTGGGCAGATACACCCAGGACGGACCCAATCTACCGGGCACACACTCACTCACACAACCTCTAAGGGGGCAATTTTAGAATCAATTGGGTTGTCCCTGTTTTTTTGGACGTGGGAGGAAACCGGAGAACCCGGGAAACCCACGCAACAATGGAAACTCCACCCCAAGTGGATTCGAACCGGAATCCCTAGTGTGAGAGGAGAACATCTAACCCCCTAAAACCCCCGGCCCCAGAGTGAGGTTAGACAAAACTAAAAAAACAAAACCTCTCCAGTGAGGAGCAGGGGAACCCAGGGGGGACGTTCAGGGGGGGTTGGGCAATACACCCAGGACAGGACCCCAATCTATCCTGGAAACACCCCACACACCCCACTTTTTTATGGGGGGTTTTTAGAGCACCAAATTCACCCAAAAACCCCTTTGTTTTCGGCCTGTGGGAGGGGAAACCCACATTTAAAACCAGCAGGAAATTTTGGGCCAAAATTAATTCAAAGATTCATTTTTAAAAATAAAAGCTAAATATGAGTTTTGAATGCGTTTTTTAATTAAAAAAAAGCATTTGGGAAAAAAAACAAACTGTTCCCCTTTAAAAAAGTACTACCCTAAACACTGAGCTACCACACCCTCCTTGGAACTTCATGTGCTTTACTTCAGAAAACTAATACACACATTAGACCTCAGATCATATCATTTACCAAACTTGTTTGTAGGGTCTTAATTATAACTCTGTAATTAATCAATATTCCTTTTATACTAATCTAAGAAATACCTTTTCCATCGTGTCATATTCTGAGCTCACGGATTTAACAGATGTACCTCATACGTAATGTATAATTGGGGCTTCTCACACCAGAATGAATGACTCATACATCAGCACCAACTCCAGCTGTTCTTCTGCTGCTGGTGTTGATTTGATGAGCTTTTACCCCCACGATGACATCCCCAGACTTACCAACCACTGTAAAGATGAACACTGAGCTTACCCTGCTGTAACACCTGCACAGTGTTTAGAATCAGCACGTTCCAGAACATTCATTCATTCATTATCTTCCGCTTTATCCTAGGGTCGTGGTGGGGTTCCCCATGCCCATCCAGGGGAGAACGTTTCGGGCGCTGGGCAGATAGACCCAGGACAGGGCGCCAATCCAGGACATGGGCACACACTCACTCACACAGACACACTCTATATGGGGCAATTTGGAGACTTCAATTGACTTTGATCCATGTTTTTTGGACTGTGGGAGGAAACCGGAGAACCCGGAGGAAACCCACGCAGACACAGGGAGAACATAGAAACTCCACCCAGATGGGGATTCGAACCGAGAATCCCTAGCGCTGAGAGGCGAACATGCTAACCACTAAACCACCGTGCCACCCTATATATATATAGAGACAGACAGATAGATAGATAAATACACCGACATGTATTTATAGAGATATTTAGAAGTATATAGTAAAACAAATCATAGATGGCGTGGTGGCTTAGTGGTTAGCATGTTCTCCTCTCAGCACTAGGGAGTCACGGTTGAAATCCCGATCTGGGTGGAGTTTCCATGTTCTCCCCGTGTCCGTGTGGGTTTTCTCCAGGTTCGGTTCTCGGGTTTCCTCCCACAGTCCAAAAACGTGGATCAAGATCAATTGAATTCTCCAAATTGCCCCATATAGAGTGTGTGTGTGAGTGAGTGTGTCCAGTGATAGATTGGCGCCCTGTCCTGGGTGTATCTGCTCAGCGCCCGAAACGTTCTCCCCTGGATGGGCATGGGGAACCCCCCCCCCCCCACCCCCCGCGACCCTAATATAGGATAAAGCGGAAGATCATTTCCTCAGAAGGAAATCTAAGATCATATCCATGTTTGCTGCGTCCCGTCTGCAGGAATGCTTTCATTGTCTTAAACATTGTAAAACTTTGAGTTGATTATGGTTCAAATTTCCTTGTGTCGTCTCGAAAAACAGATTCAGAACTGAAATGATCTCATGCTTGGCAGCCCCTCGTTTCAACCGGCTTGCTTCATATTACATCATCTTGTACTGTACTGAGGGTTGGACATAACATCACAGACTATCTTTCAATAGCAAGTAATGAGGTCAGCTTTTGGGTTCTAAAGCAAACTTGATTTCAGGATCTTTTGTGGTTCTCTGTCCATCTGTGATGACAGATGTTCCAGATGCGCAAAGCTTTGCAGAACATGGCCGTGCTTTCAAAGGCATATTTCTTGAGTGCTGAGTGCCTTGGATCCTCTGAGGCACCATGCATTCACAATAAGCACTACACTAAAGACTAATGGCTCCATTATTTCTTTATGTCTCTAATAACTACATACTAGCAAAAATAGCTGTTGCCACTTACCTCACCCAGCTGCCCTTGGGGCAAAGACCTAAAGCAACACGGGAATCCTGAGCCAGACTTCTAAAGCAATAAATGCCAAAACACTAGGGCTTACATTTTGTTTAAATGCACACCCAAGATTTTGTTTCATTATGTGGAAAACAAGGCGGCACGGTGGCTTAGTGGTTGGCATGTTCTCCTCTCAGCACCCATCCGGGTGGAGTTTCCATGTTCTCCCCATGTCCACGTGGGTTTCCTCCGGGTTTTCCGGTTTCCTCCTACATTCCAAAAACATGGATCAAGTCAACTGAGTTCTCCAAATTGCCCCATATAAAGTGTGTATGTGTGAGTGAGTGTGTGCCCAGCGATAGATTGGCGCTCTGTCCTGGGTGTATTTGCCCAGCGCCCGAAACCTTCTCCCCTGCATGGGGAACCCCCCCCCCCCCCCGCCCGCGACCCTTGTAGAGGATAAAGCAGAAGATATTGGATGGATGGATTTGCTCAGCACCCAAAACGTTCTTCCCTGAATAGGCATGGGGAACCCACGACCCTAATATAGGACTAAAAAGTAAGATGGATGGATAGATGGAACCTCCACCAATCACCCCAACCCACTTCCCTGCTGGTGTTCAGTCTAAAAACATGCAACTAAAACTGAAGCATGTTCTTTAATATATTCAAAATATAAATATTGAGCAGGGTGGCACGGTGGCTTAGTGGTTAGCATGTTCTCCTCTCAGCACTAGGGATTCCCGGTTCAAATACCACTGTGGGTGGAGTTTCCATGTTCTCCCCGTGTCCATGTGGGTTTCCTCCGGGTTCTCCAGTTTCCTCCCACAGTCCAAAAACATGGATCAAGTCAATTGAGTTCTCCAAATTGCCCCATATAGAGTGTGTCTGTGTGAGTGAGTGTGTGCCCAGCGATAGATTGGCGCTCTGTCCTGGGTGTATTTGCCCAACGCCCGAAACGTTCTCCCCTGGATGGCGATGGGGAACCCCCCCGCGACCCTAATAGAGGATAAAGTGGAAGATAATGAATGAATGAATGTGGAAAACAAAACAAAAAACAAGATAAAGTAGAAAAGATGATTGAGTGAAACAGGATTTGCTTTAAAAAATCTTTTTGTGGATTACATCATGTAACAATTTAAAAAAAAAAATTTTTTGTTCCCGGCGGCACGGTGGCTTAGTGGTTAGCATGTTCTCCTCTCAGCGTTAGGGATTCCCGGTTCAAATCCCACTCTGGGTGGAGTTTCCATGTTCTCCCCGTGTCCGCGTGGGTTTCCTCCGGGTTCTCCGGTTTCCTCCCACAGTCCAAAAACATGGATCAAGTCAATTGAGTTTCCAAATTGCCCCATATAGAGTGTGTTTTATGTGTGTGTCTGTGTGTGCCCAGTGATAGATTGGTGCCCTGTCCTGGGTGTATCTGCCCAGCACCCCAAACGTTCTCCCCTGGATGGGCATGGCCAACCCCCCCGCGACCCTAATATAGGATAAAGCGTATACCTCTTTTTTTTTCTTTTTCTGTTTCCCTTTCCATCTTCGTGTCTGCTGTACCGATATGATCCCCAAAAGAATTTATAATAAAATGTTAAATATATAGCAAGTGGAGCATCATGGTGAAATGCCTGTATGCTCCACTTGTAAAATCAAAACTGTTGGGCCTGATTTAGACACTCAGACATCAATCCTGAGTTTCACAGTGCCAGACAGGACACAGAGAAAAAAAAAAAAAAAAAAAAAAAAAAAACTGAATAAAGCAGAAGATAATGAATGGATGGAAGTAATTATGCACTGTACAATAAACGACAGGTTTTAACAATAATAATTACATTTTTCATAATAAAAAAATTCAAGAAACCTAATTAAGATTCAGATGGTTGTGGTCAGCCTCTCAGTGCTGAGGATCCAGGTTGGAATCTCGAGTTTCCATGCTCTCCCTTTCATTAACATATGCGAGTATTATTAAAAATACAGTTTAAACTACATCCTTTACAAAAAATAGGATGTGATGATAAAAGACCAATTTTAATCCCATGCATCAAGCTGTTTTGGTGAATGGGATTAGTTAGCAGACAATCAGGCAGCCTCGATGAATATACTGCTTGTCTGGGAGCAAATAACAGAGGCATCTGTCTCATCCCTACTGCTCTGATTAAATCCTAGCAATTGTCCAACCAAGAACTCCCCCTGAAAACATTCAATATGAATAAAACCCACACGGACACGGGGAGAACATGGAAACTCCACCCAGATGGGGATTCGAACCGGGAATCCCTAGTGCTGAGAGGCGAACATGCCAACCACTAAGCCACCGTGCCACCCTCACCTTTTGAACTATTCATTCATTCATTCATTATCTCCCGCTTAATCCTCTATTAGGGTCGCGGTGGGGTTCCTCATGCCCATCCAGGGGAGAGTGTTTCGGGCGCTGGGCAGATAGACCCAGGACAGGACGCCAATCCATTGCTGGGCACACACTCACTCACACAGACACACTCTATATGGGGCAATTTGGAGAATTCAATTGACTTGATCCATGTTTTTGGACTGTGAGAGGAAACCGGAGAACCTCACGTGGACACGGGGAGAACATAGAAACTCCACCCAGATTGAGATTCGAACCGGGAATCCCTAGCACTGAAAGGAGAACATGCTAAACACTAAACCACTGTGCCGCCCTCTCATCCATCTTCCGCTTAATTCTCTACTATGGTCACGGGCGGGGGCATCCAATGCCCATCCAGGGGAGAACGTCTCGGGCGCTGGGCAGATAGACCCAGGACAGGGCGCCAATCCATGGCTGGGCACACACTCACTCACACAGACACACTCTATATGGGGCAATTTGGAGAATTCAATTGACTTGATCCATGTTTTTGGACTGTGGGAGGAAACCGGAGAACCCGGAGGAAACCCACGCGGACACGGGGAGAACATGGAAACTCCACCCAGATTGGGATTCGAACTAGTGCTGAGAGGAGAACATGCCAACCACTAAACCACCGTGCCACCCTGACCTTTTTGAACTATCTTTTGGATTTTGTTAAACTCTATTTTTCTTGCTTATCTCTTAACTTCAAACTGAAAAAAGTATATTATATCGCACAATATTTACAGAAATGATGGTCCTCATGAGATAAGCTAGAAAGTGTATTCTGGTTTTGGACAACACCTTCTGTTTTTTATGACTGGCGTTCAGTGAAACGGAGACCTTGAGACCTTGGTTAAACTCGTAAAATGTATTTTCTGCTCCAGTTGTTTTGGCAGCAGTTCCTCCTCAGAGGCAGTCGGTGTTCGGGAGTTTTTCGAGGGGGGTAGGGGGTGGATTAGTCACTGTTTTGAAGGATAAAGGCACTATGCTGTACCAGGCACAGTGTTTCTACATGACCCAGGTAGGAGGGGATCCAGAACAGAGATCGTGTATTAACTCTTTCTCGTTTACTCCCACACTAATTATTTAGTTCAACTCAGGGTCATGTGTTTGTTAGAGCAGCACACTGATTTAGTTACAAATGATTTTAATGCAATTAACATAATCCATCCATCCATTATCTTACATTTACTAGTTGCTGGCTGTTGGCGTTTGTGGGGTACACAATCCTACCAACATCCATCCATCCATTATCTTCCACTTTATCCTCTACTAGGGTCACCGGGCTGGGTCACCGGTCAGGCGCTGGGCAGATACACCCAGGACAGGGCGCCAATCTATCACTGGTCACACACAAACACACTCTATATGGGGCAATTCAGAGAACTCAATTTACCTTGACCAATGTTTTTGGACTGTGGGAGGAAACCGGAGAACCTCACGTGGACACGGGGAGAACATGGAAACTCCACCCAGATTGGGATTCAAACAGGGAATCCCTAGCATTGAGTGGAGAACATGCTAAACACTAAACCACTGTGCCGCCCTCTCATCCATCTTCCGCTTAATTCTCTACTAGGGTCATGGGGGGGAAGTTCCAGTGCCCATCCAGCAGAGAACGTTTCGGATACACCCAGTACAGGGCGCGCAATCTATCACTGGACACACACTCACTCACACAGACACACTCTATATGGGGCAATTCGAACTCAATTTACCTTGACCCATGTTTTTGGACTGTGGGAGGAAACCGGAGAACCTCACGTGGACACGGGAGAACATGGAGACTCCACCCAGATTGACATTCGAACCGGGAATCTCTAGCACTGAGTGGAGAACATGCTAAACACTAAACCACTGTGCCGCCCTCTCATCCATCTTCCGCTTAATTCTCTACTAGGGTCATGGGGGGGGGGGCGCCAATCTATCGGCAATCTATCACTGGGCATTCACACACTCATCCACACACACACACACAACACACACACACACACAAACACAGACACACTCTATATGGGGCAATTTGGAGAATTCAATTGACTTGATCCATGTTTTTGGACTGTGGGAGGAAACCGGAGAACCCGGAGGAAACCCACATGGACATGGGGAGAACATGGAAACTCCACCCAGATTGAAATCCCTATTGCTGAGAGGAGAACATGCTAACCACTAAACCAGCGTGCCTGTGTATATCTGTGTACATAAGTCATCTGTTCAACACTATAATAATAATATTAATAATAATAATAATAATAATAATAATATTGTTAATAATAATAATAATAATAATAATAATAATAATTGCATTATTGGATTGTCTTACGTTACGTTATTGAGTGCCGTGGTATGATGGTGCAGTGTTTAGCACATTCGCCTCTCAGCACTGGGGATCCAGGTTCGAATCCCGATCTGGGTGGAGTTTCCATGTGGGTTTCCTCCGGGTTCTCAGGTTTCCTCCCATGGATTGAAGGTAAATTTGCTCTAAATTGCCCCTATATTCTGTGTGTGTGTGAGTGAAAGTAATGGATTGGTGTCCTGTCCTGGCTGCCCGGCGCCTCTCCCGGATGGGAATGGGGAACCCCCCCCCCACGACCCTAATTCCTAGTACATGATTAAGTGAAAGATAATGTGTAGATGGATGGACTATATTAAATGTTCTCAGTGCACCACCCATCAAACTGCCTTAATGTCCATGCAGTGCTGTCATTATTGTCCAATTAAGTTCTTCTTTTCTATACACTTATTGTTCTTAGACACGCACCACAGGGTAAGATCATTTTTCTTAACATGCCATGTGCAAAGTCTCAGTAATAAAGCAAAAGGAGAAGACACACACACACACACACACACACACACACACACACACACACACACACACACACACACACACACAGACCTTTGAGGACTAGGCAACCCTGCATGCTCTTTGCTCATCTATCATCATGCCCTCATTTCCAAGCCCACTCTTAATACAATACACAAGCTGTCCTCTAATACCACTATTTTTGATGTAATGATCCATCCATCCATCCATTATCTTCAACTTTATCCTCTACTCGGGTCTGCGGGGGGTGGGGGGGGGGGGGGGTCAGGAGCTCTGGTCTTCTGCTTTTTGATTTTCATTGACGCTTCGGCAGAATTTAGGATATATCATTTGAAACAATCTATTAGAAGACTGTTGCTTTCAGGAGGAACATCCATCCATCCATTATCTTCCACTTTATCCTCTATTTGGCTCGTGGGGGGGGGGTTCCCCATGCCCATCCAGAGGAGAACATTTTGGGCGCTGGGCAGATACACCCAGGACAGGGCGCCAATCTATCACTGGACACACACTCACTCACACAAACACTCTATATGGAGCAATTTTTGGAGACTGTGCGAGGAAACCGGAGAACCCGGAGGAAACCCATGTGGACACATGGGATTCAAACTTGGATCCCCAGTGATGAGAGGTGAACGTGCTAACCACTAAGCCACCGTGCTGTCCTGAAAACAATAATAATAATAATATTTAATATATTAATACATTATCGCCCCCCCCCCCCGACCCTAGTAGAGGATAAAGCGGAAGATGATGGATGGATGGAGAATAAGATGGGGCAGCACGGTGGCTTAGTGGTTAGCATGTTCTCCTCTCAGCACTGGGGATCCAAGTTTGAATCCAATGTTTCCATGTTCTCCCCATGTTTCCACCAGGTTCTCCAGTTTCCTCCCACAGTCCAAAAACATGAATCAAGGTCAATTGAATTCTCCAAATTGCCCCATATAGAGTGTGAATGTGTAAGTGAGTGTGTGTGTGTGTGAGAGAGTGTTCCCAGCAATAGATGCCCAGCACCCCTGAGACCCGAGTGCAGGATTAAGTGGAAGATGGTGGATGGATTATGTTTTTATTTTAAATTGATTACACAGTCTGCATTAATGTTCATTCATTCATTCATTATCTCCCACTTTATCCTCTATTAGGGTCGCGGTGGGGTTCCCCATGCCCATCCAGGGGAGAACATCTCAGGCGCTGGGCAGATAGACCCAGGACAGGGCGCCAATCTATCACTGGACACACACTCACTCACACAGACACACTCTATATGGGGCAATTTCGAGAATTCAATTGACTTGATCCATGTTTTTGGACTGTGGGAGGAAACCGGAGAACCCGGAGGAAACCCACGTGGACACGGGGAGAAGATGGAAACTCCACCCAGATTGGGATTCAAACCGGGAATCCCTAATGCTGAGAGGAGAACGTGCAACCACTAAGCCACCGTGCCGCCTTGCATTAATGTTGTTTTATAAAATGCTCTTTCTCACAAGTTACACTCCTTGACAGGACATGTCGGTCTAGAATAGCATGTTCTCCCTTTCCCTCATAAGCTTTGTATAAAAGAAAGTGTGTCTGTGAGAATTTGGTCAATTTTTGTACAAAAATGTTCCCCAGTTTGTCTATTATCTGAACGAAATGTTATTTTTTAGTGATTTGGGTCCATTGGTGACAAGCAGGCATGATTCTTCTGCTGAATGATGCGAGCGCACCAGACTCTGTTTCTGATGTTCTTGGAACATTCTAATAAGATTTGTAAGATATGACATTTAATCTCTTTAGTGCTGAAATGTGTTGAAAAATGTTAGACAAGTCAAAACCTGAAGGTGACCGCCAAAGAGAGAGAGAGAGAAACACAGAGGCATCACACAAAACAATCCATCCATCCATCATGTTCTCCCCGTGTCCACGTGGGTTTCCTCCGGGTTCTCCGGTTTCCTCCCACAGTCCAAAAACATGGATCAATTCCTTCCATCCATTATCTTCCGCTTTATCCTCTATTAGGGTCTATTGGGGGGGGGGTTTTCCCCATGCCCATTCAAGGGAGAAAGTTTCGGGCGCTGGGCAGATACACCCAGGACAGGGCACCAATCTATCACTGGACACACACACACTCAAACAAGCACACTCTATATGGGGCAATTTGGACAACTCAATTGACTTGATCCATGTTTTTGGACTGTGGGAGGAAACCGGAGAACCCGGAGGAAACCCACATGGACACAGGGAAAACATGGAAACTCCACCCAGATGGGGATTCGAACCGGGAATCCCTAGTGCTGAGAGGAGAACATGCTAAACACTAAGCCACCGTGCCGCCAGGATCAAGTCAATCCAAAAAGATAGAGTTCTCCAAATTGCCCCATATAGAGTGTGTTTGTGTGTCTGTGTGTGTGAGTGTGTGACCAGTGATAGATCGGCGTCCTGTCCTGGGTGTATCTGCCCAGTGCCTGAGACGTTCTCCCCTGGATGGACATGGGGAACCCCCCCACGACCCTAATATAGAATAAAGTGGAAGATAATGGATGGATGGATTACTGACCTTAACGCCATTCTAAACTCTTAAGAAGTTTTAAAATTCGTCTCCTACATGAGCTCACACCCATTTCAGGTAAACACAGACGGGATTTCCATAAACTCTTATATAAGCTAATGTGCTCTGATTTCCACCTTTCTTTAGAACGTTTCAGATGGTGTTCCAAAAATACTCCTTTGTGCACATGGTGGCCCTTTTTTATGAAGGCCAGTATAATGTTCCATCATGTGTATTTGGATGGGTGTGGCATGTTTGGAGAGAGGCAGGAAACAGCTTTATGGGGAGATTTTATTGTTTCTAGTCAATGAAAGGAAAAGACGTGAAGCAGTGTTATTGAATCTACATGCAGGAGAAACAGGCTTTGTTGTTCTCCTGAAGGAGTGCACAGAGGACTCGCACAAATACCCTGAATGCTGAGGATTACTCTAGACATTCACATTGCTGGCTTTTGTAGTTTTTGGGGGACGCAATCCTACCAACATCCATCCATCCATTATCTTCTGCTTTATCCTCTACTAGGGTCACTAGGGTTCCTCGTGCCCCAGGGGAGAACGTTTTGGGCGTTGGGCACACACTCACTTATACAGACACACACACACACACTATGGGGCAATTTGGAGAATTCAGTTGACCTTGATCCATGTTTTTGGACTGTGGGAGGAAACCGGAGAACCTGGAGGAAGTGTTAAAGAGCGTTACCACAGGGTCTTCATTCCCTTGTCAGACGTCCATTATCTTGTCTTGTCTTGTCTTGTCTTGTTGTTTCTTGTCTTGTCTTTTTTCTTGTCTTGTCTTGACTTGTCTTGTCTTTTCTTATCTTTTTTTTATCTTGTCTTTTCTTATCTTGTCTTGTTTGTCTTATCTTTTCTTGTCTTGTTGTTTCTTGTCTTGTCTTGTCGTTTCTTGTCTTGTCTTGTCTTTTCTTGTCTTGTCTTTTCTTATCTTGTCTTTTCTTGTCTTGTCTTGTCTTGTCTTGTCTTGTCTTTTTATCTTGTCTTGTCTTGTCTTGTCTTGTCTTTTCTTGTCTTGTCTTGTCTTTTCTTGTCTTGTTGTTTCTTGTCTTGCCTTGTTTTGTTTTTTCTTGTCTTGTTGTTTCTTGTCTTGTCTTGTCGTTTCTTGTCTTGTCTTGTCTTATCTTTTCTTGTCGTTTCTTGTCTTTTATTGTCTTGTCTTTTCTTATCTTGTCTTGTCTTGTCTTGTCTTGTCTTGTCTTGTCTTTTCTTATCTTGTCTTGTCTTGTCTTGTCTTTTCTTGTCTTGTCTTGTCTTTTCTTGTCTTGTCAAGTCTTGTCTTGTCTTTTCTTATCTTGTCTTTTCTTGTCTTGTCTTGTCTTTACTCATCATGTCTTATCTTATCTTGTCTTTTCTAATGTTTTCTTATCTTGTTTTTTGTTATCTTGTCTTTTCTTAGCTTGACTTGTCTTGTCTTATAT
>JAFMOC010000409.1:402500-437500 GCA_019802505.1 Corydoras sp. C115 | reverse complement strand
TTATTATTATTATTATTATTATTATTATTATTATTATGGCGGCACGGTGGCTTAGTGGTTAGCACGTTCGCCTCTCGCACATCTGGGTGGAGTTTCCATGTTCTCTTCGTGTCTGTGTGGGTCTTCTCCGGGTTCTCCGGTTTCCTCCCACAGTCCAAAAACATGGATCAAGTTAATTGAGTTCTCCAAATCGCCCCATATAAAGTGTGTGTGTGTGTGTGTGTGTGTGTGTGTGTGTGTGTGAGTGTGTGCCCAGCGATAGATTGGCGCCCTGTCCTGGGTGTATCTGCCCAGCACCCGAGACGTTCTCCCCTGGATGGGCATGGGGAACCCCACCCACGACCCTAATAGAGGATAAAGCGGGAGATAATGAATGAATGAATGAATGAATGAATGAATAATAATAATAATAATTATTATTATTATTATCATCACCCCTATATTAGCTTCATCTTTTTGTTTGTCTATCCATCCATTATCTCCCGCTTTATCCTCTATTAGGGTCGCACACTCTATATGGGGCAATTTGGAGAATTCAATTGACCTTAATCCTTGTTTTTGGACTGTGGGAGGAAACCGGAGAACCTGCAGCAATTTATTTTCTATGGATAAATTGCCTATTTTATACTAAATTCACATGTTGGAATAATTACTTTTGATGACAATACATCATACATTAAAAGATACACCAATAAAAATATCAAATGAATAAATACATTTTAACTGACAAAAAAGTTTGTTCTTTATTATTAGTAATGAGAAATAGGAGAAAGTAATTTAACCTGATATAGCGGTGCTTTTTAAAAAAGGTTTTATTCATATTTTGCTTGTTCAGTTTAAATTGAGAACGTTCTTTTATCTAGTTTTGAAAAACGTTTAAAGAATGGAATCACAGAATCACAGACGTGGGACTACACATTGTTGTGCAGCACTGCACACGAACAGGAAATGCAGACGTTACAGGAAGCCTGACTGACCAAGAATAGCGCTCAGCGACGGACTGGATTCACACTGACAGGAAATCATGCTTACATGATTATAAACCATCCAACCACTGAAGAGCTACTTTATTTAAAACATACAGGCATGATGAAGAAAACACCTTCATTTCAGATTCATCCATCCATTATCTTCTGCTTTATCCTCTCTTAAATATTTTCACTTTTAAACTAGTGATCAGGCGGCACGGTGGTTTAGTGGTTGGCATGTTCTCCTCTCAGCACTAGGGATTCCCGATTCGAATCCCAATCTGGGTGGAGTTTCCATGTTCTCCCCGTGTCTGCGTGGGTTTCCTCCGGGTTCTCCGGTTTCCTCCCACAGTCCAAAAACATGGATCAAGTCAATTGAGTTCTCCAAATTGCCCCATATAGAGTGTGTGTGTGTCTGTGTGAGTGAGTGTGTGCCCAGTGATCTGCCCAGCGCCCGAAACGTTCTCCCCTGGATGGGCATGGGGAACCCCCCCCCCATGAAATATATATACCAAGTGCTTTTATATATGCTTTTTTTTAATAATCTTTTTATTGAGAAGTCATGTTACAAATATTGAAAGTAGAACCAAATATTTAACAGACTTCAAAAAAGATTTTTTACCCCATTTTTATCCCCAAGACAATATACTTAGTAAAAAAAAAAACATACACCCATACATAAATGTAAGATAAATAGATAAACAAATAATAATAATAATAATAATAATAATAATAATAGTTCCGGTTTCCTCCCACAGTCCAAAAACATGGATCAAGTCAATTGGATTCTCAAAAATTGCCCCATATACAGTGTGTCTGTGTGAGTGAGTGTGTGCCCAGCGATGGATTGGCGCCCTGTCCTGGGTCTATCTGCCCAGCGCCCGAAACGTTCTCCCCTGGATGGGCATGGGGAACCCCCCGCGACCCTAATAGAGGATAAAGCGGGAGATAATGAATGAATGAATGATAATAATAATAATAATAATAATAATAATAATAATAAAATAACTAAATAAAATAAATAAATTAATTAAAATAAATAAAAATAAAAAATAAATGAAGGGGGGAGGGGGAGGTAAGACGAAAGAAGGGAGGGAACTAGTCAGCAGGCACAGATTGAAGGGCTTCAAAATAAGAAAGAAATGGTTTCCATTTACAGTAAAATTCATATATCCTTTATTTTATAAGAACTTTTATTATTTTGATTATTATATTTTGATTAGTGTATTAATGGCACAGGTTTTTGTATATACACAAATGTATATCAAACCCTGATTTATAATCATGTTTCATTGTTCTGAGGTACAATTTTACTTATATATAAATGTTATTCTCCAGAGCAGTCATTGTAAACATCAACGTTTGGACAGATACACATCACACTGGCTATTAATTTATTATAAAAAATATATAAATCCAGTTCAAAATATTTTTCTAAATGATTTTTGTGCTTGTAGTTCATTTGAATGAAACATCTGAGTTGTATATAGACGGCAGATGAAGGCTCATGTGCTGCTTGTAGTAGGAACTCTGTCACATGCTGTCTCTGAACCATCTGTCAGCTGCTTATTGAAACGCACTCATCGATCTCATGGCATGTTATTCAACCAGTTTCCATCTCACATTTGATTTTCGGATGGAGCAGTTTCAAAGCAGCTGAGCTGGGGAGCCGGTGTGACTCGTCCAATCAGGTTTCTGTTTCGAAAGTAAAATCCCAAGAATTCAACATGATGTTCCTCCAGGACAAGGGCCAACCTCCTGAAAACCATAGCACAATTTCACTTAGATACACAAATACCTACAGAATACAGGTCTGTTTTCATCAAATAAACAATCACACATGAGATAACTAGCTTGACTGGCGACTTAGTGGTTAGCATGTTCTCCTCTCAGCACTAGGGATTCCCGGTTCGAATCCCCATCTGGGTGGAGTTTCCATGTTCTCAGTGTCCGTGTGGGTTTCCTCCGGGTTCTCCGGTTTCCTCCCACAGTCCAAAAAACATGGATCAAGTCAATTGAGTTCTCCAAATTGCCCCATATAGAGTGTGTCTGTGTGAGTGAGTGTGTGCCCAGTGATAGATTGGTGCCCTGTCCTCTGTGTATCTGCCCAGCGCCCGAAACGTTCTGCCCTGGATGGGCATGGGGAACCCCACCGTGACCCTAATAGAAGAAAAAGCAGAATATAATGAATGAATGAATGAAACTGGTGATAAAAATCCCATAAACATTAAGATTTGTACGCTTTTTAAATTTCAGCGATGGATGGCGTCCCTGTTCCTGGGTGTATCTGCCCAGCACCCAAAACGTTCCCCCCTGGATGGGCATGGAGAACCGCCCCCCCCCCCCAACCCTAGGAACCTTTCATCCATTATCTTCTGCTTTATCCTCTACTAAGGCATACACTTACTCACCCACACTCACCCACATTGACCTTGATCCATGTTTTTGGACTGTGGGAGGAAACCGGAGAACCCGGAGGAAACCCACGCGGACACTGAGAACATGAAACTCCACCCCCAAGTTCTCCAAATTGCCCCATATAGAGTGTGTCTGTGTGAGTGAGTGTGTGCCCAGCGATAGATTGGCGTCCTGTCCTGGGTGTATCTGCCCAGCACCCGAAATGTTCTCCCCTGGATGGGCATGGGGAACCCCACCGCGACCCTAGGAACCTTCCATCCATCCATTATCTTCCGCTTTATCCTCTACTAAGGCACACACTTACTCACCCACATTGACCTTGATCCATGTTTTTGGACTGTGGGAGGAAACCGGAGAACCCGGAGGAAACCCACGCGGACACTGAGAACTTGGAAACTCCACCCCAAGTTCTCCAAATTGTGGGTCTGTGTGAGTGAGTGTGTGCCCAGCGATAGATTGGCACCCTGTCCTGAGTGTATCTGCCCAGCGCCCGAAACGTTCTCCCTGGATGGGCATGTGGGAACCCCCCCGCGACCCTAATAGAGGATAAAGCGGGAGATAATGTATGAATGAATGAATGAATAACCTAGCTTGATAAAAGAAGAAATCACACGTGTCTTTGTCTCATTGATTGTTCATCCACTCGATGTGTTTTATTTAATAAACCTGCTGACATACAGTATATCTGAGAAGCTGTATTTGTAATATTTCACTGTGTACGTGTGTAAATCCTTATTATCGTACAGTTTTACTGTTTTTATACATATTCATGATCACAACTTTAATATTTGGGTATGAATTTTGATGAGCAAGCACAAATGTTCTTAACAGTGAGCAGGTTTGAATCTGATCTAGGTGAAGTTGTCATGTTCTCCCCGTGTCTGCCTGGGTTTCCTCCGGGTTCCAGCTTTCGCTCTGTTTTTCTGTCCGTCTGTTTGTCTCTCAGTCTTTTTGTCTGTCTCTGTCTGTCTTTCTTTCTGTCTCTCTGTCTTTCTTTCTGTGTCTCTGGCTGTCTGTTTTTTGTCTGTCTGTCTCACTGTCTGTTTTTTGTCTGTCTGACTCTGTCTGTTTTTCGTTCTGTCTCTCTGTTTTTCTTCCTGTCTCTCTGTCTGTTTTTCGTTCTGTCTCTCTGTCTGTCTGTTTTTCTTCCTGTCTCTCTGTCTGTTTGTCTCTGTCTGCTTTTTGTCTGTCTGTCTCACTGCCTGTTTTTTGTCTGTCTGACTCTGTCTGTCTATTTTTCGTTCTGTCTCTCTGTTTTTCTTCCTGTCTCTCTGTCTGTTTGTCGTTCTGTCTCTCTGTCTGTCGGTTTTTCTTCCTGTCTCTCTCTCTGTTTTTCTTTCTGTCTCTCTGTCTCTTTTTCTGTCTGTCTGTGTGTCTGTCTGTCTCTTTTTCTTTCTGTCTGTCTCTCTGTCTCTTTTTCCTGTCTGTCTGTTTTTTTCTCTCTCTGTCTGTCTGTCTGTCTCTCTGTTTTTCTTTCTCTGTCTGTCTGTCTCTCTGTTTTTCTTTCTCTCTCTGTCTGTCTGTCTGTCTCACAGTGATGGAGTCAAGCTCGTGTCTCTGATTTCGGGAGTTTCATTGACCCCACTGGCCTTCCACACACAGCGCGTGCAAACCATACACGAGCGAGAGTGTGTAGGCGTGTAGCTCCTCCCACCCTGTAGCCCCACCCCCCGCCGCCCCCTCTCTCTCTCTCTCTCTCTCTCTCTCTCTCTCTCTCTCTCTCAATGCATCTTTTAAGTGTTATAATTCGGCTGGGAAAATGGCGACGGCGGGGAGCCGGACCTCGTCGTCGGGATTATTAGATTCAAACGACGGCGGCGCAGACGCTGCAGGCGGACCCGAGGCGGGCGCGTCGAGCGGCGGCGGCGGGCTGAAGAGAAGCGGCGGTGAAGGCGCGCAGTGGAGGCGGAGGGATCTGCGCAAAGTGCGGAGTGCGGATCTGGAGCGAGCGGAGGAGTTCGTGCTGTGCGGCGGGAGCACTGCGGCTTCGGCCGCCGCGCACTTCAACTTCCTCTCCGTGTCCTCTCCCGCCGCGCCGCAGCACAGCCAGCACAGCCCCCGGCACAGCCCCCGGCACAGCCCGCAGGAGCAGCACAGCGACCCCGTAACCGAGCAGCTTCTTAAAGCCAGCAGTAGTTCCTCCTCCGGCGCTCAGGAATTGTCCAAAAGTTCTTGTACGACCAGCAGCGAGCACCTCAGCTCTGAACATGGTGCTACCGCAACTCCCGAGGAAGTGAACGCTGCACAGCCGAGGTGAGTGAAGCGCACTCCCTTCATCTTCAGTTATTAAACACTAACTTTTACTTTCGTATGGTGATGACACTGTTTTGGTGGTTAAACCGATAAACCGCGGTTTACTGCGCCGTTCTGCCGAACTCACGCCTTGTTTACTGAGGTGTAATGACATTGTCGAAGATGAAAAGTTAAACTAGTGAAGGTTAAACCGCACGTCCGTCCACATGCAGCGTTCACTCAGCAGCAGCACATGGAGACAGACGGACACGCTGCACAACAAGCACAACCTCACAAAGTTTGTACCGCCGCTCAGAATCTGCTGCTGTTCCCGAAGGTTAAATCATTTTAGCTCGGGATCTATGTTTGTAATGCCAACATTTTGTGCAGAAGTTGCTCATTTCAATGATGCCCCTTCAGTTTCACTTCTAGAATGAACAGGATGCATCATCCCTTCATCAGAATACAATTCCAGTCTTGCTCTGAGGTTTCAGTGGAAAACCATCCCTTTGAAATTTCATCCCTTAAATGTGTGTGTGTGTAAATGTTGTGATCCTTCATGATTAATCTGTGCATTAGAATAATTAACCCCACTTTCCGTGTGTTGTTCAATTTCTTCCAGAATAATAAAAATAATAATTCTAGAACTTCTTGTATTTGTTTAGAAAATACTTAGCCAGGTGTGTTACACACAAACAAGGACTTTGTCTTGAGTGGACACATGAAGGACATGTAACCTGTTAAATCAACCAAACAGCACCCCGAAAAAGATTATACTATAACTAATCTATAAGCAGATCATCTCTTTCTATCTGTCTGTCTGTCTCTCTCTGTCTGTCTCTCTCTGTCTCTCTCTCTCTCTCTCTCTCTCTGTCTCTCTCTCTCTCTGTCTGTCTGTTTTTCTTTGTCTCTCTGTTTTTATCTGTCTGTCTCTCCGTCTGTCTCTTTTTTTTGTCTGTCTCACTATCTGTCTGTCTCACTGTCTGTCTGTCTCTTTTTTTTGTCTGTCTCACTGTCTGTCTGTCTCTTTTTTTGTCTGTCTCACTGTCTGTCTCGCTGTCTGTCTGTCTTTTTTTGTCTGTCTCACTGTCTGTCTGTCTTTTTTTTTGTCTGTCTCACTATCTGTCTGTCTCACTGTCTGTCTGTCTCACTGTCTGTCTGTCTCACTGTCTGTCTGTCTCACTTTCTGTCTGTCTCACTATCTGTCTCTTTTTTTTGTCTCTCACTATCTGTCTGTCTCTTTTTTTGTCTGTCTCACTGTCTGTCTGTCTCACTTTCTGTCTGTCTCACTATCTGTCTCTTTTTTTTGTCTCTCACTATCTGTCTGTCTCTTTTTTTTGTCTGTCTCACTATCTGTCTGTCTCTTTTTTTTGTCTGTCTCACTATCTGTCTGTCTCTTTTTTTGTCTGTCTCACTATCTGTCTGTCTCTTTTTCTGTCTGTCTGTCTCTCTGTCTGACACTGTCTGTCTGTCTGTTTTTCTTTGTCTCTCTCTCTCTTTGTTTTTTATCTGTCTGTCTGTCTCTTTTTCTGTCTGTCTGTCTGTTTTTCTTTCTCTCTCTGTCTGTCTCAGTGATGGAGTAAACAGACTCACACCGGCGATACAGAAAAAGATTATATATTATAGTTATAAATATTAACTAATCTATAAGCAGATCATCTGAAAAAGATCAGATAAAAATAATAAGATAATAATAAAATAAATCAGAGGAGCTCGGGAAATGAGCAATATCTGTATGTGCAGAAAGTGAAATCACTGCACATGTATTTCAAATAAACATCCTTCTATAAAGTAATTATATATAATATAATTACAGAATAAAAGGTACATTTATGCAAGTATGGTTTATTGGCTGTATAATTTAAGAACGATCATTTGCTCTTAGTCATCATCAGAACATCACACATTCAGGCTATATAAACCTTTTATCGTCAAATGTGAGGTGTGAATCATTCTGAAGTCCATAAGCTGACAAGAAAAGCAATGATGAATGAAATATACTGATGGCATTTGGTCTGTTGACCATTTTTGGAATTCTGTACAGTGTGCTTTCAGTTGTTTTTGCAACATTGACGTGCTGCATGGCCCTTTTTCTGCGGGTGTTTTGAAGAATCCTCCAGCTCTCACATTTTGCAGGTGCTTCGTTTCCTGTTGCAGAGTATTAGGGTATAATTGTGGTACAGTGCAGTCATGTTGGGGTATATCTCCCAAAACAATTTGGTCTTTAAACAAGCCTGCAGTTGTGCTTGTTATGCACTTCTTTTTAATAAATATAAAAAGTCGATTGTTGGTTACAATGTGTTGGCTTCTCAACGTTTCTGAAAGTCTTGTTTACGTAAAGGCGTATCTTGGAGAGTTATTTGGGACAAAACCAGTGTTCTTACTCAGTGTAGTTTCGCACGACCCTGTTACTTGTCCACCTCATTGGAGCGATGAGGGCACCTTAGTTTCCTTCTTGGGAACTTGTTTACTGCAGGTTGCTTAATTTATGCCTCTGTAGCCACGCTGAACAGTAAGTGTGTTACAAAGCTCACTTTGTGTATGTATATTCATGTCAAATGGTTTAGGGTCCGCTGGATGAATGGCTGGAGATGCTGTTTTTGTACAGTGCACTTAAACCTGTTGAAAAGAATATGGAGGGAGCTGAATTGTGTTGTCTAGGATAATGTATCTTCTCAACTTGAGCCATGTGTTTGCTGTAGTGGTTTTATTAAACCTGCAAACTGTTTCCTTCATGTACTGCAGAGAGGGAATGAGGACCATTACAGATTTTGATGATAGGATTATTTTCTAAGAAATAATAAAGATTATATGATTAGTATGATTTATTATGCAATAATTCACATTACTAAAAAAGTGTCACAGGAAAAATACAGAAATAAAATAAAGTGTGCTGCAAGTGTAACTTTATTTTTGTTGCACAACTTGGTCTAAAGGGCGGCGTGGTGGCTTAGTGGTTAGCATGTTCTCCTCTCAACGCTAGGGATTCCTGATTCAAATCCTAATCTGGGTGGAGTTTTCATGTTCTCCCCGTGTCCGTGTGGGTTTCTTCCGGGTTCTCCGGTTTCCTCCCACAGTCCAAAAACATGGATCAATTGAATTCTCCAAATTGCCCCATATAGAGTGTGAGTGAGTGTAATAGATTGGCGCCCTGTCCTGGGTGTATCTGCCCAGCGCCCGAGACGTTCTCCCCTGGATGGGCATGGGGAACCCCCCCGTGACCCTAATAGAGGATAAAACGGAAGATAATGGATGGATGAATGAACTTGGTCTAAAGTTCTGGATACCAGCATGATGCGTTTTGTCATCCTGATGATGCTGAGGGGTCATGTGATTAAGTAATTGTAATGTTTTTAATGGTGGTGAAATGCAGAAACGTTGAATTGTCTCATTTCTATTGCAGAGTTCTTGGTTACTCTGCTGCAGAAGTATTAAATCGAGTTAATGTTTGTTTACTTGCTCGAGGTCCTCATAGAGAAAGTCAGAGCACGTACAGTACAGTGTATGTGCATCAGGATCCCGATTCATTTAATGCCGTGTGCCCTCAAGTCAGAAGTAGAGCTCACTATCCCTCACTGAACAAATGTCGCAGGTAGATGCCATTTTCTCGACAGGTGTTGAAAAGGATCCCGAAGCAGCTGTATGTGTTCTTTTAATATAAGTGCAAACACATCTGCAGCCTGTGCTGCATAGAAAAGATCAAAGGAATCTGCTATTCAGCCGCTCGCGGGTTGGCCTAGATTTAAAAAGGGCTACCTTATTCATAAGTCTGGACTGCTTGGGTTTCTTTTGAAGAAATGCCCCTTGATCACAGTAGGGATCATTTCATGAAAAGCGGATCATTTGGGCTTTGGTCTCTGGTTGGGTCGTTTTTTTTAGCTTGTTTGTTAAGGCAATGAAATAAAAAATATAATAATATGACTGTTTGCTTTTACTTTTTAACCGTAATGTAACTTTTAGAGCAGTGACCACCTTTACATTAGACATTATATTACATTTAGCAGATGCTGTTATACTTACAAGTATCCCAACTTAATAGTTTGGATCAGAACACAGCACCCCTAAAGCAATGAGGGTAAAAAGCTCCACATTAACAGCTTTTATGGACTTGATTTGAACCCACAACCTTCAGATTGCTGGTCCATCACCATAACCACTGAGCTGCAAAGCATGGACTGACTGGGATGCCATTGAAACTCCTATAGATGTTATATAGATGTTAGATGTTATAAAATGCCATTTAATCTATAGATGTTTTAAAATGCCATTAAAACTATTGATGTTTTATATATAATGTTAGATGTTAAAAAATGCTACTAACACTATAGATGTTAGATGTTATAAAATGCCATTAACACTATAGATGTTGGATGTTATAAAATGCCATTAAAACTATATATGTTATATAAATGTTAGATGTTATAAAATGCCATTAACACTATAGATGTTATATAGATGTTGGATGTTATAAAATACCATTTGAACTATAGATGTTAGGTAGATGTTGGATGTTATAAAATGCCATTAAAACTATATACGTTATAAAATACCATTACAACTATATATATGTTATATAGATGTTGGATGTTATAAAATGCCATTAAAACTATAGATGTTATATAGATGTTGGATGTTATAAAATGCCATTACAACTATATATGTTATATAGATGTTGGATGTTATAAAATGCCATTAAAACTATAGATGTTATATAGATGTTGGATGTTATAAAATGCCATTAAAACTATAGATGTTATATAGATTTTAGATGTTATAAAATGCCATTAAAACTATAGATGTTATATAGATATTATAAAATGCCATTAAAACTATAGATGTTATATAGATTTTAGATGTTATATAATGCCATTAACACTATAGATGTTATATAGATGTTGGATGTTATAAAATGCCATTAAAACTATAGATGTTATATAGATGTTAGATGTTATACAATGCCATTAACACTATAGATGTTCGGTAGATGTTGGATGTTATAAAATGCCATTAAAACTATATATGTTATATAGATGTTGGATGTTATAAAATACCATTAAAACTATAGATGATATATAGATTTTAAATGTTATATAATGCCATTAACACTATAGATGTTATATAGATGTTGGATGTTATAAAATACCATTTGAACTATAGATGTTAGGTAGATGTTGGATGTTATAAAATACCATTACAACTATATATGTTATATAGATGTTAGATGTTATAAAATGCCATCAAAACTATATATGTTATATAGATGTTAGATGTTATAAAATGCCATTAAAACTATAGATGTTATATAGATGTTAGATGTTATAAAATGCCATTAAAACTATAGATGTTATATAGATGTTAGATGTTATAAAATGCCATTAAAACTATAGATGTTATATAGATGTTGGATGTTATAAAATGCCATTAAAACTATAGATGTTATATAGATGTTGGATGTTATAAAATGCCATTAAAACTATAGATGTTATATAGATGTTGGATGTTATAAAATGCCATTAAAACTATAGATGTTATATAGATGTTGGATGTTATAAAATGCCATTAAAACTATAGATGTTATATAGATGTTGGATGTTATAAAATGCCATTAAAACTATAGATGTTATATAGATGTTAGATGTTATAAAATGCCATTAAAACTATAGATGTTAGGTAGATGTTGGATGTTATAAAATGCCATTAACACTGTAGATGTTATAAAATGTCATTAAAACTATAGATGTTATCTTGATTCTCTTGATGGTTTAAACATTAAACAGCATTAAAGGCTTTTTGTATCACTTAAGGTCTTAATCATACAGCTGGTTGTTGGTAACTCGTTATTTCACATGTAGTTTTTGGGTGCTGTATTTCTGGAGTTTCTCTATTTTGATGTTCAATATAAAAAAATCTGCGATGTTGTGTTTAGTAGATGTGTGCTTTGTGTGTGAAACTGGATTAGCACAGCTGGTATCATTTGATTGAATTTAATCTGATCTTGTGGAACTCCTTTCAATTGATTCACTTAATTGGGTATAAATCATGGAGCTAACCACCGGTTAATTTATTGACCGGTTTAATCATCTGCAGATTTGTGGTGTTGTAAATAATTTTTAATATTGTGAATCTTGATAAAACACTAAGATTAGTGATTATTTATGTTCGTGGTCAGCAAAACTCTGAGCGGTTTGGAGATGATAATGTGAAAATGAGTTACAGCTAGAAAGTAGTGAAGTATATTTAGCTTTGCAGCACAGCCCGGGGTTTTGGTGTGGTTTTTGGCTATAAGTTACTTTTTTTTTATCGATTGTTGGGAAATCAGCTGTGGAACAGCCGCAATGATTAAAGTTTTCTCTAAAGTGGAATGAGTTCGTGTGGCTGCTCTGGGTGTTCCCAGCCCATGGGATCGTAATTAATTTGTTTGCATTTCCAGCGGATGTGGCATGAGTTCTGATGTTCTGCTCGACACTAGACAGCCAGTGAGATGCAGGATGAGATACCGCTGCTGGAAAAGTAAATATCATGGGGCTTTAATCTAGCCAAGAGCAACTCTTTATTATTATTGCCTGATAGTGTGAAACACCCTTTAGGTCAGTGTTTTTATTTTGATACCGCTGAGAAGGTTACAGTGGTATGCAAAAATCATGGCACTCCTGATATATTACACACCTTTTTTATTTCTAATAAAGTAAACACTTCATATTGGTGCGTTTATCTGTAACATTCAGAAAGTAACAACCTCGAGTGTCTTTTTTTTTTTTTTTTTTTTTTTTTTTTTCTTTTTTTTTTTTTTTTTATAAAACAGTTCCGAACATGGGTGGCACAGTGGCTTAGTGGTTAGCATGTTCTCCTCTCAGCATTAGGGATTCCAGGTTCGAATCTTAATCTGGGTGGAGTTTCCATGTTCTCCCCGTGTCCGTGTCGGTTACCTCTGGGTTCTCCGGTTTCCTCCCACAGTCCAAAAACATGGGTCAATCAATTGAATTCTCCAAATTGCTCCATATAGAGTGTGTGTGTGTGTGTGTGAGTGTGTGCCCAGCGATAGATTGGCGTCCTGTTCTGGGTGTATCTGCCCAGCGCCCGAAACGTTCTCCCCTGGATGGGCATGGGGAACCCCTCTGTGACCCTAGTACAGGATAAAGCGGAAGATAATGGATGGCATAACGAACACACTATAATAAAAATTTATCATTTTATTCATACTTGTTTACTGAAATCTAAATTGTTAATAATCTGGTCTTTCGTGATGGAGTCCAGTTTTTAAAGTGAACATCTGAGTAATCACTGAGTAACAGGATACTGGTTTCTTAAACAATCAGACATGCCATCTAGTGACCAAATTACAGAACACAATTTATAAAACAAACAGCCACAACAGGCTTAGGCTTGTTTATATTAATCTGTATTTCCTTTTATGTTACATGATAAAATAATGTATTGTTTATCATGCATTGATGCGAATGTAAAGCTCTCACGGCTGGACAAACTGCTCAGCCAATCAGATTTAAGGGGGGTCTACCCATTTCATAAGTGTCAATCTGTTTTAGGAAACATACCGAGAAAATGTTTGCCAAAGCCAAATTTGGCTAGTTTTTTAAATTTTATTTTTTTATTGGATGGCGCAGTCGCTTAGTGTCTCTGTCTTACTGCGAGAAGATTCAGGATTTAATTCCAAGAAGAAACTAAAAGGTCTGAGTGGAGTCTGTATGTCCTCCATGTGTCTGCATGTGTTTCCTCCAGGCACGTTGTGTTTATGAATAAGTTCTTAACATTAAGTTCCACCAAAAAAAAATCCAGATATGTTTTTCAATATGATATGCAGAAAAAAACACAAGCTTGGCAAGCTTAGAATATTTGCTTGGATTTGTCTCGAGGGCTACAGGCGTGGAATCGATGCCCATGAGGCAGTACAAGGCTGTAAGAAAAAAGCCAGCTTATTTAGCTTGAAGTTTTCAGTGTGGAATGTTATTAAGAAACGGCAGCGTCGAGGAGCCCTGGAGGTCAATCTAAGAATTAGACGACAAAGAATAGTCTTCCTTGTGTCTTCTTGGGTTCTGTTTAAGCAGGAAAATTAAAATCCATAGATTCCTGTAGAGCTTTTGATTCAGTCTTCATGTCTTTTCATAATCTGCAGACTTTGAGTTATACTTTATAATGTTTATACAAGTTATCTGAGTTTTGAGGTGCTAAAGACTAAAGTAAGCGATTTTATTTGAGACACAATCTACTATAATTAAAAAAATTTAAAGTAAGGGATTCAGTAGATGTGATGAGCTTTTTGCAGAGAATGCATTCCCAAATGTAGTTTAGAACTCCACAAGAACTCCACTCATGGAGAAGGACAAAATAAAGTTTTTGGAATTGCCCTCACAGTTTAGAATATCTTACAACTACACGCCATTTGCCAAAAAAAAAAAGAAATATCTAAAAATGATTACAAATGTGTTTGCAAGCTATGATTTCTGACAAAGTAGATGCTGCATTCTCCCAATTCTGTGTCCAGGTCATTCACATAAATTAATTTTAATGTTCCCAGTTTGAATTTGGATTTGTTTACCACTCTACTGGATTTGTTTACCACTTCAGTTATTAATTCTAACATAATGCCCATTTGCACATATAACATGCCTTTATTAGTTTGCATCATTGCAGCGATTCTTTGTACTACATGATGATTTTTAATGGTTTTATAGGCTCAACATTAAATCGGTGTCTAACGTTTTTAGACAGGATCTTAAGTGTGTGTCTGTTTTCAAAAATGAAACCATGACTGTTGACTTCTGTCAGTCTGCTTTGTTTTGACTGTACATTATAAAAATAACTTCATGTAAGTCTAAACAGCTCCGCTATTCTTCCAATGAAACAAAACTCGAGATTTCATACACAAAGCCAGAAAGTCCATCCATGTAAGGTCCATCCATATTAAAAGACTATAAACCTGATTGTCAAGGTTTTTTAGAAGAGAAAAAAAAAATATATATATATTTATACACTGTATGTATGTGTGTATGTATATATATATATATATATATATATATATATATATATATATATACACACACACACACATACAGTATGTGTATATATATATATATATATATATATATATATATATATATATATATATATATATATATATATATATATACACACACACACACATATACATATATATATATAAATATATATATATATGTATATATATATATATATATATATATAAATATGATATATCAGGTATATAGTGTGTGTGTGTGTGTGTGTACAAAAAAAATGTATATATATTCCATAAAATATTGACAATCAGTTCGTTTATAGTCTTTTATATATATATGGATGGATATATAAAAAAAATATATATATATATATATATTATAAATATAAAGTTGCTTATAATCAATGGTTTTAATGCTTGTGCCAATTGTCAATTTTATATCTTTTATATATCCAAAACTTGACCTCATCATGCATCTGTAGTATTAGTATGAGGACTGCAGTTATATTTAAGTACGGTATCACACAGCTTTAGTTATTTATTGATATGATGTTTTTATTCCAGCGTGTTTTTGGGTTCTGTAGTTTAGTGTTAACTCTGGTCTGTGTTGTTATTCTGATATTGTTTCCTTGTAATACATTTGTAATATCATTCTCCATGGTAATATTTGCCAAAGTCGTTTAATATACACCTGTGCCCTACAGTATATGGCTTTTTGTAAAACTAATATCGGCTTTTACAATTGTGATAGTGATAATAAATTGGTGGATAAGTATATAGTATTCTGCACCAAATTTAGTATGGATGTGTTTACTTGTGTGATTTTGGGATTAATCTATGTTACGTTTTAAATTGACACTCAGACCTGAAAAATGTTATTGATTTTCTCATGGGAGTCTTTACTTGAGAAACTGATATGGTAGACAGAATGGATGGGAGCTTTCAGCAGTCTTTAGGGCTTTATTAGAGTCCATGATGGCCAATAAACTGAGGCCAATGAAGGATGGGAACATGCACAAAGTAAAGTTCTCCTAAATGAGGCTGAACGTTGGTGTCTACGTGTGGTATTTTGCACTATAGAACAGTTTTCCCATCATCTCATTGGTAAGATTTTGGTCTTTGTGTTTTAGCTAATTGCATATATGTTTGTGGTTTCTAACTGTAGTATGTAGGTTGTTTTTGTTATAGTAATGCATTGTAATAATGTTTGTTAAAGAGAACTTACATTGAAGAATGAATGTTTGTAATTTTGGTTATAGGCATGGTTTGGTTTAATGGCGTATGTTCCATTAACGTGAAAATATAGACCAGATCTGCAATGGAGTTAGAATTACAAATTACGTTTGCTTTATTGATATGACTGGTTTATACAACTGTACAATTAAAGAAGACTGCTTTGTGAAACCAGTACAATAAACTGAGCAGAGTGCATTTTTGTACTCATACTTAATGTTTACATTTTAGTTTTCATCTTCTGTTGTGGGTGGCTTAGTGGTTAGCATGTTCTCCTCTCAGCACTAGGGATTCCCGGTTCGAATCCCCATCTGGGTGGAGTTTCCATGTTCTCCCCGTGTCCGCGTGGGTTTCCTCCGGCTTCTCCGTTTTCCTCCCACAGTCCAAAAACATGGATCAAGTCAATTGAGTTCTCCAAATTGCCCCATATAGAGTGTGTCTGTGTGAGTGAGTGTGTGTCCAGTGATAGATTGGCGTCCTGTCCTGGGTGTATCTGCCCTGCGCCCGAAACGTTCTCCCCTGGATGGGCATGGAGAACCCCCCCCCGACCCTAATAGAGAATAAAGCGGGAGATAATGGATGGATGGATCTTCGGGTTGTGCAGTATTTTGAGGCTGCATGCTCATTACTTTAATAAGACACAAAACCTGCAATTTTTAATGACAGTATACATGAACTAATATGCCCATGACATTTCACGCAATCTAATGTGATGCTGATGTATTTTGCCTACAGTGCTTTACACACAGAGGTTTGGTCCTTCACATTCAACCCAGTGGTGCAGTGAAACACACACATACACACACACTGAGTGAAGTGAGCACACGTGGGCAGCCCTGTATACAACTCATAGTAATTGGAGAAACCGGGAATCAAACTAGGGACCTTCAGGTCACAAGACCGGATCCTTAACCACAAGCCTACGACTGCCTACGACTTCAATCTGCTAACATTAGGAAATCAAATAAGGTGTCATGCCATTTCCTGTAACGTTGGAGTCATCAGAGGGTTATACTGAGGGCCAAGTGAACTTAGAAACACATTACATATTACAGCAGTCCATTACATAGTAGTATAAAATTAACAATACTGGTTAATTATTTATGTGTATGGTTAATATTTTGCTTGTGTCTCGAAACCACATTCATTTTTTTTTTTTTTTTTTTTATTTTTTTTTTAGTATCTGGTTTATACATTCGTTGCAGATGGTAAATTCTCCAACAAATAAAACTATATCGGCGGCACGGTGGTTTAGTGATTAGCATGTTCTCCTCTCAGCACTAGGGATTCCCGGTTCGAATCCCCATCTGGGTGGAGTTTCCATGTTCTCCCCGTGTCCGTGTGGGTTTCCTCCGGGTTCTCCGGTTTCCTCCCACAGCCCAAAAACATGGATCAAGTCAATTGAGTTCTCCAAATTGCCCCATATAGAGTGTGTCTGTGTGAGTGAGTGAGTGTGTGCCCAACGATGGATTGGCACCCTGTCCTGGGTGTATCTGCCCAGCGCCCGAAATGTTCTCCCCTAGATGGGCATGGGGAACCCCCCCGGTGACCCTAACAGAGGATAAAGCGGAAGATAATGAATGAATGAATAAAATGATATGGTGTCACTGATTTGGTTTGCGCTAATTTGATTCTGATGTTTTGTTGGGTTATAGGGATTTATTTCTAATTGGAGTTTCGACGTTAAATCAGCATCGGCGATGATGTCAGGTGTTTTTACTTAACCAAGGCTCTGTCAAAACATTTTCCTAGGGACGGGTTGAAACACACAAAATGTAAACCTGTCATAATTGAATCTTAAGGGACAGTCATCTCAAATGGCTTGTTCTACAACTACCGGTACTGCGATCGAGCTCAACGAAACCAGTCTCTAACAGATATCCAAAAGGGCGACTACATCCCCGAGTTTACGACCGCCATTAAGCCAACCGCTGTCAACAGGCCTTTCGTTTGACCCTTAAACTTCACCACTCTGCCCGTAAATTATATTTCCATTAATATTATTATTATTATTATTATTATTATTGTATCTGTCAGTGTGGCGTGTCTCTTTACAGGTTTATACTTGGTTGACTGAAAATCAATCACACAGGTTTAGGTCTGTAGTGATTCTTTCCATGTTGGCTTGGACCTTATAATAACATCATGAGTCAGTCAGTGCCAAAAGCACATTTTAATGTCAATGTGTAAATAAAAAAAAAAAAAAAAAAAAAATAAATAAAATAAATTTTTTTTTTAAATCCCCCAAAGGTTGATGTTAATATTTTTAATAAATAAAAAATGACCAGGACAGATATTTGTGTCTAATTTTCTGCTAATTAAATTCCTGTTTTCCTCTATTAATGAATCCACATTGGTGTGCCGACGTCCTTTGTGTGTATAAAAGCGATTTCCCTCTTTCTGCATGATGTTCGTGACCTCCAGAGTCGTGGCCTGTTTTGTCTAACCAGTCAAGGCCTCTTCACTGCCTGTGTAAAGCCGGGGGGTTAGCTGAACGCTCATGCCTGGATGCCGGCAACAAAGGCCCGGATATTTCCATGTCCATTAGGCCCCGTCGGCAGACTCGGGGTGTCCCCCCTCCTGGTTTCTGTTTAGTTAGCAGCAGGACCTGGCAAGCTAGAGATTACATGTGAAAAGTAAACACGGGTCCCTAAAATAATCAAAGCTACTTTACTAGTTTAAACACCAGGTTTTGTCGAGGGGCCTTCTGCAGATGCTTTTAACCTACACATATGACATGGCGAGTCCTGTTTACCCACATCAGACCTTGGTGGTTCTACTGATGGGGGGGGGGGGGGGAGAGATATGATATGGTGAATTGTTTTGGTCTGTTGCTTATCAGGGCGGCATGGTGGCTTAGTGGTTAGCACGTTCGCCTCTCAGCACTAAGGATTCCTGGTTCGAATCCCCATCTGGGTGAAGTTTCCATGTTGTCCGCGTGGGTTTCCTCAGGTTCTCCGGTTTCCTCCCACAGTCCAAAAACATGGATCAAGTCAATTGAGTTCTCCAAATTGCCAATATAGAGTGTGAGTGTGGTACCCTGTCCTGGGTGTATCTGCCCAGCGCCCGAAACGTTCTCCCCTGGATGGCCATGGGGAACCACCCCACGACCCTAATAGAGGATAAAGCGGAAGATGGCAAGTATGTACATTTGAAGAGAGCAAAATTTTGTAGCTGGACTTTGATTGTAACTGATGAACCATAGGCAACAGGCCAAAACTTGATGGCTGAATAAGAGGGCCATTGTTTTAAAACAGTGGGGTGCATGCAAATGGCATGTTAATAAAACTCCCACGAAATGCACACAGGCACACTTATGTGGACAGTTGGCAGAATATGATGTAGGAGGGAATAAGCATGGCCATGAATGCCTCATCTATGCTTCTGAGAAATATAGGCCCTATTAAAACCTGTTCAAACAATGCTGGATACATGGCAGAGATTTACTGCTCAGCTGCTGCTTCGGAGAAATGTATCTTATTTACTTATTTCATCAACATTAAGTATAACTCTGCTGATGGATGTATCTGTTGGCTCTATGAATGGGTTTTGTGGTCAACCCCAGTGGTTCAACTGAGTGCCTCTATCTAATTACTATGGCAATCAATATTCATTCTGGCGAAGTTGTTACGAAACATGGAACAGCATGGGACATCGGCATTGCTCTATCATGTACTGTACATCCTTAAAAGTACTGGACACGGCTCTTAATGATTGAATTGAGGGGGTTTTATTTAGTTGGCTTGCCACAGTTGTGTAAAATCAAGGTCCTAGCCATGCATTTTAGACTGTTGGGTGCTTCTAATGTTGTGGAAACGGTTCCGAAAGCAATCTTTGTCTGCTTCAGCATGACTGTGCTGCCTCAGAGCACATAACATGCTCTATAAAGTCATGCTCGGGTGACTGGTGAACCTCAAACCCACTGAATGGAGACGGTGAGCCAGACCTTCCTGTCCAAGATTAATGTCTAAAACCTATAGAGGTTCTTCTGGAGTAATTAGTGAAAGATCTCACAGGCACAACCCAAAATCTTGTAGAAAGTCCTTCTAGAGGAGAAACTGTTATAGCTGTTAGAGGGAGGACTGATCTCATTATTATTTAGATCTTACATCCTTTAGATGTAATGTGTATGTGTCTCAAAACTTTTAAAAGACCTCTGAATCGTTCTATGTGACATGCTGGAGTGGACTGTCCAACAGGACCCTGGTTTGGTTCCCCTTGGTGGGAAATCAGACTACTTGTGTGGTTATTTTGTGGAGTTTGCATGTTCTTTCTGTAGTCTGTAGTGGTGTAAAGGTCTTATGGGGCAAGTTGGGATCTGGAGATACTAAATTGCACCAGACAAATATCCAGAGGGTGGCACGGTGGCTTAGTGGTTAGCACGTTCTCCTCTCAGCTCTAGGGATTCCCGGTTGAAATCAGAGTTTCCATGTTCTCCCCGTGTCCGCGTGGGTTTCCTCCCACAGTCCAAAAACATGGATCAAGTCAATTGAATTCTCCAAATTGCCCCATATAGAGTGTGTCTGTGTGAGTGAGTGTGTGCCCAGCGATAGATTGGCACCCTGTCCTGGGTATCTGCCCAGCGCCCGAGACGTTCTCCCCTGGATGGGCATGGGGAACCCCCTCTGTGATCCTTGTAGAAGATAAAGCAGAAGATAATGGATGGATGGATGAAAATGTATGAGTTTGTCTAACCTTACTTACCTTAGTTTGTCTAACCCACTAACTGTTAAAAACCAGCAACTCACAGAACAAACTGGTTACAAAATAATGACCTTGAAACTAGTTCACTCTCCTAAGAAACGTATGAGACACTTCCAAAGGTTCTAAAGCTGTTTACAGTAGAGGAGTGCTGTTTGATGGAAATAGTTTTCTGGCATTGGAAATGGTAAAGTACCCCTCGACCACCCTGTAGACCCTTTAGCCTCTTTGAGCTTCCCATTAGCTACAGTCTACGCTTTGGGAAAGACTTTGAGTGTTTACTCAGCCACTCCTTTCTTTCTGGGTGTTCATCCGGGCAGCTGCTCAGGCCTCTTTACTTTCCTCACGATGCTTTTCCACAGTTGCTTTTATGTCTCGTTCTGTTCGTTCTCGCTCTCAAGCTTTATTCTAGTTTCTGCTTACAATTACTTGGTTAAGGCACTTGACTGTTTTGTAATAAGAGCTCATGGTTTCCCTTTTTTAATGTTTACGCAACAGCAATATACTGCTGACGACGGCGTATTAATCTCTATTACGGAATCATTACTGTTCCCTGATTGCTTTGGTCAGATAAATGTTTACGGATTCGGTGCGTAACCTTGGTTTCACAGTTGACTCCCGTCTTAAACTCTCTGATCATGTTACCAAAACACCCCGTACCTGCAGATTGCTTCTGTACACCATCAGGAAGATCAGACCTTTCTTGACTGAACATGCTACTCAGCTGTTAGTTCAAGCCCTCAGCCTTGCTGGTCTCCCAGCTTCCACAATCAGACCTCTACAACTGATTCAGAACTCTGCAGCCCGACTCGTGTTCAACCACCCAAGTGATCTCATGTCCCTCCACTGCTCCTCTCTCTCCATTGGCTCCCTGTAGCTGCTGCATTCAGTACAAGTCACTGACTCTGACCTACAGAACCATTTCTGGATCTTACCTCTTACCTTCACTCTAGATTTTCAAAATACACTCCGGCTCGTTCACTTCACTCCAGTGATGATTGTCGTCTCACCGAGGAGCTCATTCTCACTCCGTGATGTTTACCACTGAACAATGGTGGAACCATCTTCCCAACTCTGTCCATAAGGCAGAATCACTAGACAGTTTTAAGAAAGAACTGAAGACGCATCTTTTTAACAAATACCTGTTGTAGGGGGAAAATAAATAAATAAATAAATTCCATCCATCCATTATCTTCCTCCTTATCCTCTACTACCATTGCGGGGGGGTTCCCCTTGCCCATCCAGGGGAGAACGTTTCGGGTGCTGGGCAGATACACCCAGGACAGGGTGCCAATCTATCACTGGGCACACTCTCCTTCACACAGACACACTCTATATGGGGCAGTTTGGAGAATTAAATTGACTTGATCCATGTTTTTGGACTTTGGGAGGAAACCGGAGAACCCGGAGGAAACCCACGCGGACACGGGGAGAACGTGGAAACTCCACCCAGAAGGGGATTTGAACCGGGAATCCCTAGCGCTGAGAGGAGAACATACTAACCACTAAGTCAGCGTCCCGCCATAAATAAATATATTAATTAATGAAATTAATAAAAGGGGGGAGGGGGTGCAGGATCAGATAACGATAACGATCAGGTTTGATAATTCTACAGTGTTGCTGGTTTTCTTCATAACTACTGACTTGTTCTCATTTGTAAGACACTTTTGATAAAAGCATCTGCTGAATGACTAAATATGAATAATTATTATTTCTACATTTACATTTAAAGTTGTTCACATGTTAAAACCACAGTACTGTACAGTCACCGTGATTTATAACTGCAGAAAGCAGTGTGTTGGCTGTTTATCTTGTTCTCCCAGCAGTCTTGTAAATTGTCCTGAGTCTGCTGTGCCTGACCTTAGCATTTCTGTTGCCTTCTTGTCGATTCTGCTGTTGATGTTAGTCTATCGTCTCCATCTCATCAATTTTTGGATAAAAGCATCTGTACAATGACGACGCTAAATGTAAATGTTCTTTATATGAGTTCAGATGTAATCAGGATGATGCTGTGAACTATATCTACTGTATATAAATGCCTCATCATGCAGGGGCTGTTGATATCCATCCATCCATTATCTTCCGCTTTATCCTCTATTAGGGTCGCGGGGGGGTTCCCCATGCCCATCCAGGGAAGAACGTTTCGGGCGCTGAGCAGATACACCCAGGACAGGACGCCAATCTATCACTGGGCACACACTCACTCACACAGACACACTCTATATGGGGCAATTTGAGGAACTCAATTGACTTGATCCATGTTTTTGGACTGTGGGAGGAAACCAGAGAACCCAGAGGAAACCCACGCGGATACGGGGAGAACATGGAAACTCCACGACAGATTGGGATATGAACCGGGAATCCCTAGAGCTGAGAGGAGAACGTGCTAACCATTAAGCCACCTTGCCACACTGCCGCAATCCAAAAACATGGATAAAGTCAATTGAGTTCTCCAAATTGCCCCATATAGAGTGTGTTTGTGTGAGTGAGTGTGTGCCCAGCGATGGATTGGCGTCCTGTCCAGGGTGCATCTGCCCAGCGCCCGAAACGTTCTCCCCTGGATGGGCATGGGGAACTCCCCCGCGACCCTAATAGAGGATGAAGCGGGAGATTATGAATGAATGAATGTTTATTAAATCAGACAACCTTCAGGAGCAGTCAGCAGTTTTGCAATAGAAGCTTTCTCAACCGTGCACGAGGTTTAACTGTGGTGGTAATAAAATCACGCACAGTGCAGCTCTTTAGATCTTCTGTAGTTTTAAGCCTCTAAGCCTCTCCTTGAAACTGTCTCGACTCTTAACTGCATTTTTTTAACAGTCCTTGCTATTTGTCTCTCTTCGTTGCCCACAGGCAGACGGACAGACAAACTCGTGTTTATTACTGTTTCAGATTCTCACATGGATTAAATAAATATATGCTGACACTTTAATACCCGTAACATTGCTTTTTATAGACCGATTTCATGAAGATCCATAAAAAGGAAATGTTATCAGCCTGGGTGTCATTAAGGCTTATGATGGGCTCATTGTGGAAAGTCTTTGATCGTAATATGTGCACAAGAAGTCCCAAACAATCCCTTTTTTAGACGCATTAAAATTAATTTCCCTGCCCAAATCAAGTAGACGTGTTTGGCCGCGAGTCTCACTGTGCTGTTCGGGAGCTCTGTACTCATTTAGCCTCTAAACACTTAGAATAAAAGGTTCCTTAGTATTATTTCTGGGAATTATACACTGAAATCTTGTTCTACTTCGGGGGTAGTTAAGCTTGTGGCCTGTTAATGAATTTGGGCCAACCCCGAATACAACTGAAGTAAATAACAATGACTGAACATGCTACTCAGCTGTTAGTCCAAGCCCTCATCCTATCCCGGCTTGATTATTGTAATGTGTTGCTTGCCGGTCTCCCAGCTTCCACAATCAGACCTCTACAACTGATTCAGAACTCTGCAGCCCGACTCGTGTTCAACCATCCAAGTGATCTCATGTCCCTCCACTGCTCCTCTCTCTCCATTGGCTCCATGTAGCTGCTGCATTCAGTACAAGTCACTGACTCCGACCTACAGAACCATTTCTGGATCTGCCCCCCAAATTAAGTAGAGTTGTTTTGCCGCAACGGTGGCTTAGTGGTTAGCACGTTCGCCTCTCAGTGCTAGGGATTCCCGGTTCAAATCCCCATCTGGGGGGAGTTTCCATGTTCTCCCCGTGTCTGCGTGGGTTTCCTCCGGGTTCTCCGGTTTCCTCCCACTGTCCAAAAACGTTGATCAAGTCAATTGAATTCTCAAAAATTGCCCCATATAGAATGTGTCTGTGTGAGGAAGTGTGTGCCCAGCGATGGATTGGTGCCCTGTCCTGGGTCTATCTGCCCAGCGCCCAAGACGTTCTCTCCTGGATGGGCATGGGGAACCCCACCGCGACCCTGATAGAGGATAAAGTGGGAGATAATGGATGAAATGTTTTGCCGCAAGTATCAATGTGCTGTTCTGGAGCTCTGTACTTATTTAGGCTCTAAACATTCATTTTCATTTATTATCTTCCGCTTTATCCTCTATTAGGGTCGTGGGGGGGGTTCCCAATGCCCATCCAGGGGAGAACGTTTCGGGCGCTGGGCAGATACACCCAGGACAGGGTGCCAATCCATCACTGGGCACACACTCACTCACACAAACACACTCTATATGGGGCAATTTGGCGAACTCAATTGACTTGATCCATGTTTTTGGACTGTGGGAGGAAACCGGAGAACCCGGAGGAAACCCACGCGGACACGGGGAGAACATGGAAACTCCACCCAGATGGGGATTCGAACCGGGAATCCCTAGTACTGAGAGGAGAACATGCTAATCACTAAGCCACCGTGCCGACCAGACCTCTAAACACTTAAATAAAAGTGTTATTAGTTAAAAGAATGAAAGGTTCCTTAGTATTATTTCTGGGAATTATACACTGAAATCTTGTTCTGCTTCGGGGGTAGTTAAGCTTGTGGCCTGATAATGAATAGAACCCCGAATACAACTGAAGTAAATAACAATGTGCTAATTACAACAGAACCTACTGTTTCCTGGCTGTTTTCTTTCCAAATAAGGATTAGACCTTCATACCCGTCATTTCATAAAGTCAATGTTTAACATGGCTCATGCTAGCAGTGCAAACTAATGAAAGGTTAAAGACAGCGTGCAGTAACTTGTGTGTGTAAGAGACTCTCATGTGATATTTGCTTCAAGTCGAGTTTTTGCTGAAAGCCATGTTCTCTGAAGGTGACGCAGCACATGCACTGCACCGTCATGGAGTTTGTGTTGGTTTGGGGCGCTGTGTTAAATTCAGTTTGTAACTTTATTTAAATGTTCTATTTATATATATATATATATATATATATATATATATATATATATATATATATATATATATATATATATATATATGTGTGTGTGTTTAGGTCAAAGAGTTTTCGACTGATCAGCCCTCAGAAGATTTCTTTATTGTATCATATTGTTTAATTATTTTGTAATTTAATGTGCTAGTAAAACTTGAACTTAAATGTGATTATATTGCATCTTATTATTCTGCTTTCAAATTGTTTTGATGCACTTATTATTATTATTAATTTTATTATTAGTAATGGTAGTAGTAGTACATTTTTGTATATAATAACACTGTAAATGGTTCATCTGTGACTACTGTAATCTCCCACTGGGATAAATATTTAGTATTTTATCTCTATATATATATATTATGGTGTGTGTGTGTATGTGTATGTGTGTGTGTGTGTATATATATATATATATATATATATATATATATATATATATATATATATATATATATATATATATATATATATATATATATATATATGGGGTGGCACGGTGGCTTAGTGGTTAGCATGTTCTCCTCTCAGCACTAGGGATTCTCGGTTCAAATCCCAATCTGTGTGGAGTTTCAATGTTCTTCCCGTGTCTGTGTGGGTTTCCTCCGGGTTCTCCGGTTTCCTCCCACAGTACAAAAAAAATGGATCAAGGTCATTTGAGTTCTCCAAATTGCCCCATATAGAGTGTGTCTGTGTGAATGAGTGTGTGCCCAGTGATAGATTGGCGCCCTGTCCTGGGTGTATCTGCCCAGCGCCTGAAACGTTCTCTCCTGGATGGGCATGGGGAACCCCCCCCCACGACCCTAGTAGAGGATAAAGCGGAAGATAATGGATGAATGGATATATATTGATATATTTGTGTGTGTGTGTGTGTATATATATATATATATATATATATATATATATATATATATATATATATATATATTATATATATATATTTCCACCAGGAAAATGGGCTCTATTTCTCTATTTCGTTGCTGGTGGAGATTTTTGCCTGAATCAAACTCAAAATGAGCTGCAGTTTCCTGCAACAAGCAGATTTGTTTAAAATTTGTTACAGCAAGTACACGCTGTCCCGCCTGTCCGTCTAAATGCTGTCCCAAACATTCAGTGCAGTACCTCTTGTCCCGGCTGTGTGGAGTTTGCTTGTTCTTCACGTTGGTGTGGGTGTCCTCTGGGTGCACCTAGTCAATTTGCTTTATTGTCAGCGCTCGCTGCATTGTTTCAACCAAGACCAGGGTAAACATTGTGCTTATTGAACTACAATGAAGCTAAAATGAAACCTGGTATCTCCTCTATCTGGACTCATGGGTTCATTTAGTTTTCTTACACAATGAAAATGAATCTAATAAATGTGACCTTCAGGCACAAGATTAAAAGCCAACCACCAATCTGCATTTCAACTTATTAGAACAAGTTTGTTAGAACATAGCAGGGAATGATACGCCACATGTACAGTATGTGTGCTATATGTTCCCCCCACCCCCCATATTTAGTTGTATCCAGTTTCCCATGCATTGCACTCTTACTGCTGCTTCTCCCTCCACCATCCACAGACTGAGGCAGCTGCCACATTGTATCTCAGTCACACAGCTTGCACAACACTGTTGTCAGAAGCAGCGAGAGGTTTTTTTAAACAGACAGATGAGGTTACTATAGAATTCAAGAGTCCAGTTTGGCCTTCTACGTGTCTGACTTGATCGTAGTGTTTGGAATCCCAGGCAGTAACATAATTTGCGTAATGGACATCATTTTGGTGCGTTTTGACGCATTGCAATTACATCCCGTACAGTAACCACCATCACTGGATGTCCTGGTTTATAAAAGGACCTACTGCAGGAACTACAGTTTCCTGGAATTATGTCCCAAGAACTAACGCTGGTCCTGATTTCCTTAGTTGCCGAGGTAACTTGCTGCAAATGGAAATGGTGGAGGACCAATTTGAATCTCTCTCTGTCCTAAAGTTTGGGATTTCTCTCGTTAAATAAAGTGTTCTTGTGGTCTTTTTTTTTTTTTTCCCCAATAATTTTTATTGAGGAAAAAGAAAAAGTCTTTACATACACCAGCATTTCACACGCTTTCCTTATTTTCCTCTTTTTTATTTATTTATTTATTTTATTTTTTTTTTACCTCCCCCCCCCCTTTCCCCTCCCACCCAAACCCATCCACCTAAATTAAAGGGAAAAAAATAAATAATAAAAGAATAAATAGTAAATTAATAAAAAATAAATAAATAAATAATAATAATAGTAAAATTAAATAAAATAAGAATATAATAATGGGTGGCACGGTGGTTTAGTGTTTAGCACGTTCTCCTCTCAGCACTAGGGATTCCCGGTTCGAATCCCCATCTGGGTGGAGTTTCCATGTTCTCCCTCTGTCTGCGTGGGTTTCCTCCGGGTTCTCCGGTTTCCTCCCACAGTCCAAAAACATGGATCAAGTTAATTGAGATCTCCAAATTGCCCCATATAGAGTGTGTTTGAGTGAGTGAGTGTGTACCCAGCGATGGATTGGCACCCTATCCTGGGTCTATCTGCCCAGCGCCCGAAATGTTCTCCCCTGGATGGGCATGGGGAACCCCACCGCGACCCTAATAGAGGATAAAGCGGGAGATAATGAATGAATGAAGAATATAATAATAATAATAATAAAATAATAAAAAAAATAATAGTTTAAAATAAAAATAAATAAATAAAATATAAAAAGGGGGGGGGTGGGAAGAGGGGGATAAGGGAGGAAATCAGCCGGATTGGGACTGTCTCTAAAGACCCAAAGTCAAAGTAGGCTTTATTGTCGATAAATAAACGTTCCTCACTTTCCCGCGGTTACAGACATTTATGACATTTAAACATGAAAAACATAAAAAACAAGAAAGTGAAATGCAGTGTGTGATGTATTGCAATTTACAGTAAAAAAGTTTAAAGTTTTAAATACTATGATTTGTAGTGACAATGAAAGGCAGCGTAAATGCGATTTTAATTAGTAACAGTAATGATGATGATAATAATAATAATAACATAATAACTATGGTAATAATAGCAGTAACTAACAATAATAAATAGTAGTAGTAATATTAATAATAATAATGCTAATGATAATATAATAATAATAAGTACAACATGAGGGGAGACCACTTCTTGTAAACTTTTCTGTATTCCCCCTCAGAGTAGTGGTCTACGTTTTTTATTGCTTTAGTAATGTTACAATTTTCAACACGGTCATGTTTTAGTTGTAAATAAGCACATAAGCCTTCCTCCCTACATTAGTGTGTGTGTGTGTGTGTGTGTGTGTGTGTGTCTATACTGCCTTAACTAGCCCTTCTCAGAGGCCGTGCTTCATTTCCAGTGTACTGTCTAGTGGACCATTAATGGAGTGCCTGCTCATCAGCTCTCTCGGCTCAATTGCCCTGACGCTGGAGCAGTGTGAGTGAGTGCGTGAGTACACACATGAGTTTGTAGTGTGGGGGGTTGAAAATTGACCCGTTTTTCTTGTGGACTAAACAAAAAAAAGCATGCATCATATCCTATGATTACATATCTTTTAGTGTTTTGCTCTCTAACGCAAACTACATAAGCTTTAAAGAATAATGGACACATGGAGACTGCGCTGCACCTGTTAATAGGAATTTTTCTTGCATTCCAGCCACATACCAGGACTGCAGCAGTGTACTAAACATATTGTGCAGGTTGCATACCCTTCTACCCCCCTGTACCTGCACCAGTCACAAACCGTTGGAGGTCCAAGAAGACCTTGTGCATCGATATGGAGTTTAGTTAGAGCAGGGTACTGCATTAATGTTTAGTCAGCCGAAACAGTGATCTCGAATTCGGCCATGTGATCTTAGTTTCATTTACACAAAGGTGTGCAAGAAGCTTCACAGCAGCATTGACCCTTTTGAAAATGAGTAATCATATATAAAAAGATGCTAGTCTCAGATTACCTCCCGAAATAAATGCTATTTTCAGAGTTCTGCCGTCATGTGAAGGCCTTTTAGAGCTTACTCAGTGTGCATCCACAAGTATTTAGCCTTTGATACTTGGGGGGATAAACTTTCCTGAATAAGCATGCATCACATGATAAACCTCATGAATAGCAATATAACCTGGACCTTAAAACCCGGTGAAGACCCAAAGCCTTGTAATATTATTCCTGAAAGATCCGATGTTAACATTCATTCATTCATTCATTCATTATCTTCCGCTTTATCCTCTATTAGGGTCGCGGTGGGGTTCCCCATGCCCATCCAGGGGAGAACGTTTCGGGCGCTGGGCAGATACACCCAGGACAGGGCACCAATCTATCGCTGAGCACACTCACTCACACAGACACACTCTATATGGGACAATTTGGAGAACTCAATTGACTTGATCCATGTTTTTGGACTATGGGAGGAAACCGGAGAACCCGGAGGAAACCCACACGGACACAGGGAGAACATGCCGATGTTAACATCTCTGTTAAAATTCACATATGGAAATGAAGATTCTTTATCTGAAATAAATTTATAAAAACAATGGAGGGGTAGGCGGCACGGGGGCTTAGTGGTTAGCATGTTCTCCTCTCAGCTCTAGGGATTCCCGGTTCGAATCCCCATCTGGGTGGAGTTTCCATGTTCTCCCCGTGTCTGCGTGGGTTTCCTCCAGGTTCTCCGGTTTCCTCCCACAGTCCAAAAACATGGATCAAGTCAATTGAGTTCTCCAAATTGCCCCATATAGAGTGTGTCTGTGTGAGTAGGTTTGTGCCCAGCGATGGATTGGCGCCCTGTCCTGGGTGTATCTGCCCAGTGCCCGAAACGTTCTCCCCTGGATGGGCATGGGGAACCCCCCCCCCCACGACCCTAATAAAGGATAAAGCGGAAGATAATAAATGGATGTAGATGCATGGACATTTGTTTTTATCTTCTAAAGTGGGGTTTACCTAAAAGGTACATAAAGCTTGATAAGAATTAAAGATACTATGACTCCCAGTGACTAGGGATTCCCGGTTCGAACCCCAATCTGGGTGGAGTTTCCATGTTCTCCCCGTGGAGTTTCCTCCGGGTTCTCCAGTTTCCTCCCACAGTCCAAAAACATGGATCAAGTCAATTGAATTCTCAAAATTGCCCCATATAGATTGTGTCTGTGTGAGTGAGTGTGTGCCCAGCGATGGATTGACGCCCTGTCCTGGGTCTATCTACCCAGCGCCCGAAACGTTCTCCCCTGGATGGGCATGGGGAACCCCACCGTGACCCTAATTGAGGATAAAGCGGAAGCTAATGGATGGATGACTCCCAGTGTTCCTACCAGGAAAATTTGGATTATTTAAAATGTGCACCGGCATGGTGGCTTAGTGGTTAGCATGTTCTCCTCTCAGCACTAGGGATTCCCGGTTCGAATCCCCATCTGGGTGGAGTTTCCATGTTCTCCCCATGTCCACGTGGGTTTCCTCCGGGTTCTCCGGTTTCCTCCCACAGTCCAAAAACATGGATCAAGTCAATTGAATTCTCAAAATTTACCCATATAGAGTGTGTCTGTGTGAGTGAGTGTGTGCCCAGCGATGGATTGGCACCCTGTCCTGGGTCTATCTGCCCAGCGCCCGAGACGTTCTCCTCTGGATGGGCATGGGGAACCCCACCGCGACCCTAATAGAGGATAAAGCGGAAGATAATGAATGAATGAATAAAATATGCACCTGCCAGTGTCCATCATCTGTTTGATTCTGTGCTCATGTGCTTTAATTTATATGTTAATTACTCATATCTGTACATATCTGTATGCTCACGTGCCCAAATACCGGTCCTTGGACTCTGTTCAGACAGAGGGCTGTTGTTGCGTCCGTTATCAAATGTTGACCATTCAAAACAAGTAGTTGCTGTACATCGATAGTGGAGAATAAAAGCACAAAGCGCCTCGTGTTTGTTGTTTTGAAAGCTGTGCATTGTGTGCTGCGCTCATGCAAATGGCAGCACACGTCAGCACCCTCTTCATTTCCTCGGGACTCGCACGGCCGAAGAAAAGCCGAGGAAGCTCGCTTCATGCTCTCCCTCATGCTCAGGAGACTCTATCTTATTGATATTTCTATACATTTGTGCTTAATGTGTGGAGATTTATACATTTTCTACTGTAGAGTGTTCTTCCCGTGCCTCACTATAAGCATTTCAATGCACATATGTCCTGATATTTAGTGCAGACGACAAATAAACTTCAAACCTAAAGCTTGTTTTTGGCAAAACAAATCGTTGTATCACTTTAAGAGCCTGGTGCGGTCTGACTTTAGGGATTTCTATTTTAATGGCGCTGTGTGACCTTCATCCATCCATTATCTTCCACTTTATCCTCTATTAGGGTCGCGGGGGGGTTCCCCATGCCCATCCAGGGGAGTATGTTTCGGGCGCTGGGCAAATACACCCAGGACAGGGTGCCAATTCATCACTTACTCACATACACACACACACACTCTATATGGGGCAATTTGAAGAACTCAATTGACTTGATTCATGTTTTTGGACTGTGGGAGGAAACCGGAGAACCCGGAGGAAACCCATGCAGACACAGGGAGAACATCGAAACTCCATCAAAATTGGGATTCAAACCTAGTGCTGAAAGGAGAACATGCTAACCACTAAGCCACCGTGCCTGTGGTGTGACCTTATTAAACCTAAACCAACCTTTACAGCGTTTGCAGGACTCGTCGTCACACACTCGGGCAGAGCAGGTCAAGTGGCTATTGTATAGTGTATGGACGGTTCTGCTTCTCCAGTTCTCCCAGCTCTCTTGATGTTCTGCTCTTGTTTCACAAGTGGGCGGCATGGCGGCTTAGTGGTTAGCATGTTCTCCTCTCAGCGCTAGGGATTCCCGGTTCGAATCCCCATCTGGGTGGAGTTTCCATGTTCTCCCCGTGTCCACGTAGGTTTCCTCCCACAGTCCAAAAACATGGATCAAGATCAATTGAGTTCTCCAAATTGCCCCATATAGAGTGTGTATGTGTGAGTGAGTGTGTGCTCAGTGATAGATAGGCGTCCTGTCCTGGGTGTATCTGCCCAGCGCCCGAAACGTTCTCCCCTGGATGGGGACCCTAGTCCTTAGTAAAGGCTTAGTAAGTGGAAGCTCGAACCTTTGGATTGGCACTGTGTTCTAAATGGGCGGCACAGTGGCTTAGTGGTTAGCATGTTCTCCTCTCAGCATTAGGGATTCCCGGTTCGAATCCCCATCTGGGTGGAGTTTCCATGTTCTCCCCGTGTCCACGTGGGTTTCCTCCGGGTTCTCCGGTTTCCTCCCACAGTCTAAAAACGTGGATCAAGTGAATTGAATTCTTCAAATTGCCCCATATAGAGTGTGTCTGTGTGAGTGAGTGTGTGCCCAGTGATAGATTGGTGTCCTGTCCTGGGTGTATCTGCCCAGCGCCCGAAACGTTCTCCCCTGGATGGGTATGGGGAACCCCCCCGCGACCCTAATAGAGGATAAAGTGGAAGATAATGGATGGATGGATGTTTCACAAGTAAATTCCTTCCCCTGCACTAAAACAGAATTTGGGTGTATGTGATGATAACACTGAGTGCAGTAGGGTCTTTCTTCTCATCACTCTTTCTGCTATCTCCTTCTATAAGTATGTTTATTTCATATTAACCCCTCCTTTACATCAGGCATCTAAAGTGTGGCTGACCACAGCGAACCCTGCAACCCGGTAACTTATTTACTGTCTCTGTTTGACAAGTTCAATAACTTTAATGGCCTTAAATTAATTGGGATGCTTGAATGTATATCTTCTTGTTTCAAGTGCCGTCTGTTGAAACCTCCCTCGGTTGTTTCTGCATGCCATCAGTTTAGACAGTTTAAAAGCCCCTGTGCATTTACTACAAAATGTAAATGTACGGTTTTTCTCACATTCTTAAGCTGGATGTCTTCAGAAGGTTCAGTTGAAATTAAACCTCATGCTTTTATGGTGCAGGTTCGGCCTTTTCCACAGACTTATGAGTGGTGCAGCGAGAAAACAAGGTTAGGGAAATTAATTAGTTTAGGATGAGCCAACTTAGTTAGTTATTTAATTCGTAAAATTGCTTTGCATTTCTTTGACGTGTGTTTGTTATTCGTTATTAAGCAAAAAACATCAAAAAGATCAGTTTAAAAATGTAAAATGTTAGCTGTGTTTTGGTAACAATCCAGAAAACCGTTACCTTGTGTACTTGTGTCACTGGGCACTCACTCACTCACACACACTCTATATGGGGCAATTTGGAGAATTCAATTGACCGTGATTCATATTTTTGGACTGTGGGAGGAAACCGGAGAACCCGGAGGAAACCCACGTGGACACGGGGAGAACATGGAAACCCCACCCAGATTGGGATTCGAAACCGGGAATCTCAAGAGGAGATCATGCTAACCACTAAGCCAAAAAATAATTCTGGGAAAAATAATTCAATACATCTAAATCCTTGGTTATTAGCATGTTCTCCTCTCAGCACTAGGGATTCCCGGTTCGAATCCCAATCTGGGTGGAGTTTCCATGTTCTCCCCGTGTCCGCGTGGGTTTCCTCCGGTCCAAAAACATGGATCCAGTTTCCTCCGGTTTTCATCCAGTCCAAAAACATGGATCAAGGTCAATTGAATTCTCCAAATTGCCCCATATAGAGTGTGTCTGTGTGAGTGAGTGTGTGTCCAGTGATAGATTGGTGTCCTGTCCTGGGTGTATCTGCCCAGCGCCCGAAATGTTCTCCTGTGGATGGGCATGGGGGAACCTAATAGAGGATAAAGTGGAAGATAATGGATGAATGAATACTACTTAGAACATGTTACTTCTATTTTACAAAAAACAATGTATTTAAGCCTTAGAACCCCCCCCCCCCCTGCATTAATTAATCCGATGTGGCAGAACTGCTTTAATATGTTGGTGAAACGAATAGCTGAGCAGGGTCTTGAAGGTTAGCTTCACATCGATGTACAATCTCTTTTAATCCGAGCAGGTCAAGCGCACAATCGCTTGTTGTTCCTGTTTTCTCATGTTCTTGTATATTTCCCGGCGTTGGGCAGGATTCTGCAGCGCACCTGCGGACTTTCACGTCATTAAGCTCAGATTGAGTTCGTCTGATCAAACCGTACAGCTTCTGCATTTGACACTGCTTTTCTGCTTGCCCCATATTGTATTTTTCAGGTCTTTTGTCGTTAGGTCCGTGTTTGGAAGCTTTATTTAAAGGCCGTGGCTCGAGTGAACCCGCTAAGTCGTTCTGAGTGTGTAGCACCGGCCATTATGTTCAGAGCCTCGACTTCACAATCCCCTCCAGCCAGAGGGCCAGGGATTGTCTGAACAGTAACCTGAGCAGTGGGAACAGTGCAGTCCATGAGAAAGGGTGTGTGCAACTAGCACAGTGATTCTCAATTATTTTCTGTTAAGCCCCCCCTAGGAAGAAGAAAACATTTTGCGCCCCCCCCCCCCCCCACACACACACACACACACCCCCCCCCCCCCCCCTCACCTCACACCCCCACATGATTTATCCCCCCAAATTTATCAAAAATTGGATAAATGATTTTTACACGCCCACTGTAGTATGATTTGTAAATTTGTTATAAGTACACCTCTTTTATAATAATGTATCCTTATTAACAATAAAG
>JAFMOC010000409.1:365000-397500 GCA_019802505.1 Corydoras sp. C115 | reverse complement strand
GTATTTTGGATTAAAGCATCTGCTGAATGACCCAATGTAAATGTAAAACCATAAATATCTCATTTTCCAAATGCCATCCATAAAATATACTACTGGGGCTCAGTAGCTCAGTGGTTAGGGTGTTGGGCTATCAATCTGAAGGTTGTGGGTTCAAATCCCAGGGCCACTGAAGTTACCAGTGTGGGTCCTTGAGCAAGACCCTTAACCCTCATTGCTCCAGGGGTGTTGTGATTAACCCTGTGCTCACCTTGTAAGTAAACCAAATGTAATGTAAATAGAAACAGAGGAGGAAACCGTATGCAGACTGAACACTTGCACGTTGAATCGACTGTTATATTTGTGTAAGTGATACAGCACTTTGTGTAGGACAGCTGTCAGGGGGATGTTGGCTAAGGTTCTTGAAACACTAACTGCTCTGTCCTCCGATGGTGTTCTTACCTAATGGTTGCAGGTAGTAAAAGCCTTTCTGGCCACAGTTTCTGTGCGTGACTGTCCAGAAGCATTAGGTTTTCTAGAGCAGATTTTAATCTGTTGTGGTTTTTGAATGCTGAGGGTGTTAGTCCTCTAGAGGACCCGTTCACAAGCCATAAGTGGAATGGGCTCAGACTGTTGAGTCTCCTAATCATAACATCCTCTCAATGCGGCAGGCTTATTTGTTCAGAAGCTCTCCTACTGCTTTGGAGCCACACTGGGGGGTGGATGTGGGGGGGGGGGCACTCCATTAGCTTTGCTTACTCAGCTCCTCACTGACTGATGGGGCCCTGCATGGTTTATCTCTTCCATACATTCCACTTAAATCAAACAGTGACTGACTTGAGAACAGACTTCCTGTGGATGTTTTATTTATTTTTTTAACGGAAGGACGATCCTGGATGGAAGATCCTCTTAAATTCTAGAAAAGTTGAAAGATGAATCCGAATGGTATCTTTTTGATGTAATGTTTAAGATCGTGTAGTAATGTATGTGGTGGTGGTCTTTTTTTTGAAGCCGTGATATGGAGAATAAAGAAACACTGCGTGGACTTCAGAAGATGGAGGACCGGCCTGAGGAGCGTATGATCCGGGAGAAGCTAAAGGCCACCTGTATGCCCACCTGGAAGCATGAGTGGCTGGAGAGGAGGAACAGGAGAGGACCTGTGGTAAGAGAAAAGCACACCAACTGTTTTTAATACTTTATATCAAACCATACGTTTAACTTTTAAGTTAAGTATGTAAGGTCTAATCAGTTCCCAGAACTACATAATCATCCATCCATCCATTATCTTCCGCTTTATCCTCTTCTATGGTTCCCCATGCCCATCCAGGGGAGAACGTTTCTGGCTGTGGGCAGATACACCCAGGACAGGGCGCCAATCTATCACTGGGCACACACTCACTCACACAGACACACTCTATATGGGGCAATTTGGAGAATTCAATTGACCTTGATCCATGTTTTTGGACTGTGGGAGGAAACCGGAGAACCCGGAGGAAACCCACACGGACACGGGGAGAACATGGAAACTCCACCCAGATTGGAATTCGAACCGGGAATCCCTAGTGCTGAGAGGAGAACATGCTAAGCCACCAAGCCACCATGCCTCCCTACATTAGCATACTAATTATCATTTTAATTTTTGTATTTTTATAACTTGATATTTGTTTAGTTTATTAATAATTTTCAGAAAATAATTTGCTGATAATTATTAATAAACCAAACAAATATCAAGTTATGGGTGGTACGGTGGTTTAGTGGTTAGCATGTTCTCCTCTCAGTGCTAGGGATTCCCGGTTCGAATCCCCATCTGGGTGGAGTTTCCATGTTCTCCCCGTGTCCACGTGGGTTTCCTTCTGGTTCTCCGGTTTCCTCCCACAGTCCAAAAACATGGATCAAGTCAATTGAGTTCTCCAAATTGCCCCATATAGAGTGTGTCTGTGTGAGTGAGTGTATGACCAGTGATGGATTGGCGTCCTGTCCTGGGTGTATCTGCCCAGTGCGCGAAACGTTCTCCCCTGGATGGACATGGGGAACTCCCCCAATATAGGATAAAGCAGAAGATAATGGATGGATGGATGGAATATCAAGTTATAAAAATAACACGTAATAAAAATGTAATAATCATATGAAACTGAAACTTAAATCCTTGCAGATTGGATAATCTTTCAGGAGACCTAGCCTGCATGGTGTTGTATTAATTATGTATCCATATCCTCATCCAGGTTGTGAAGCCCATCCCTTTGCGGCCGGACGGCAGTGATGCTAACAGAAGTGAGGTATGCAGTGACGGCCCGAGCTCCTCTTCATCTCAGAGCAGGGGCCGGCGCAGTCCTTCTCCGGGACCTTCCTCCTCCTCATCTATTTCTTCCACGTCCTCATCGGGCAAAATGGGAGGCAAACCAGAGTCCCCCAGCATCCGCAGGAAAAGGGCATCCCCAGTTCCTGTGAGTGTTAACCACTACACAGAGTTATTACTTTACTATATACACATTTTAAATTTATAAATAGTATTTCTTACTGTGTGTATAACTTATATAAATCTCTCTCCTAAATAATTGTGTGTATGTGTTTTTTTCAATGATCTACAGTGGAACCTCTGTTTTTGCTGACTTGATTTTCTCTGAATAAATTGCGTCAATGTTTTTAGAGATTCCATCCATCATCTTCAGCTTTATCTATTAGGGTCGTGGGGAGAAGGGGGGGGTGTTCCCTATGCCCATCCAGGGGAGAACGTTTCAGGCGCTGGGCAGATACACCCAGGACAGGGTGTAAATCTATCACTGAACACACACACACACACACATTCTATATGGGGCAATTTGGAGAACTCAATTGACTTGATCCATGTTTTTGGACTGTGGGAGGAAACCGGAGAACCCGGAGGAAACCCACACAGACACGGGGAGAACATGAAACTCCACCCAGATTGGGATTCGAACCGGGAATCCTTAGCGCTGAGAGGAGAACATGCTAAACACTAAGTCATTGTGCCGCCCTTTAACATACTTAAATCTTATTGTCCTTCTCAAGTGGTTTTTTTGCAAAGTAAAAAAGTTAACACTTATTTAGTTTGTATTTTGGACGCTTTATTATAAATTCATTGGATTTACATTGACTTATGTGGAAATGGGGGGGGGGGGTGTCTTAGTATTTATTAATTTCATATTTCACTGATGGTTTGTGGACGGAGTAGCAACGAAAATGGAAGTTCCACTTTAATTGTTAATTCATAACTTCTAATTTTTTTATTTTATTTTAATAGATTTTATTTATTTTAACGTATTTTGGAACTTTTTGGTGAAATATATTATGGTATTGACTTACTTTGACATTTTTTAAAAACATTTTTTACCTTTAAAATGTTATAGATGTTAACTTACTGATTTACCATCAGAATTGCCGACAGTTTATTATTTTGAAATCTTTTTTTAAATCAGTTTCCGTCGTTCAGAAAACAGAAGCTTAAGCTGAGCTCTGCAGTGGAACGTTCTATGCCTTCATATTTGTTCGTTTTATATGCTGATGAGTTTGCTCTGTCCAGTTCCAGAGTGGCAGGGTGACGCCCCCACGGCGAGCGCCGTCACCTGATGGTTTCTCACCTTACAGTCCAGAAGAGACGAATCGCAGAGTCAATAAGGTTATGAGGGCCCGTCTGTACCTCCTTCAGCAAATAGGACCAAATTCTTTTCTGATTGGAGGCGATAGCCCTGACAATAAATACCGTGTCTTCATTGGTCCTCAGGTAAGTTTATTATTTGGTGTTAAAGCTTAACTTTGTAGTCATCAATTTGATGTAATGACATGAGAACCTGCTGCATAAACAGCTTTATTTGTTTTATTAGAATAATTCAAACTGGTTTTAAGACATTGTACAGTGTTTTATTTGGAATAGACTTCCATCCATTATCTTCAGCTTTATCCAAGAGGGGGGGGGCATTCCCCATGCCCATCCAGTGGAGAACGTTTTGGGCGCTGAGCAGATACACCCAGGACAGGACGCCAATTTATCACTGGGCACACACACTCACTCACACAGACACACTCTATATGGGGCAATTTGGAGAACTCAATTGACCTTGATCCATGTTTTTGGACTGTGGGAGGAAACCGGAGAACCCGGAGGCAACCCACATGGACACGGGGAGAACATGGAAACTCCACCCAGATTGGGATTCCAACCGGAAATCCCTAGTGCTGAGAGTAGAACATGCTAACCACTAAACCACTGTGCCGCCCGTAAAGCAATATTTCCATCCATCCATTATCTTCCACTTTATCCTCTATTAGGGTCACGGAGGGGTTCCCCATGTCCATCCAGTGGAGAACGTTTCGGGTGCTGGGCAGATACTCCCAGGACAGGATGCCAATCTATCTCTGGGCACACACTCACTCACACAGACACACTCTATATGGGGCAATTGGAAGAACTGAATTGACTTGATCCATGTTTTTTGGACTGTGGGAGGAAACCGGAGAACCCGGAGGAAACCCACGCGGACACGGGGAGAACATGGAAACTCCACCCAGATTGGGATTGGAACCGGGAATCCCTAGCGCTGAGAGGAGAACATGCTAACCACTAAGCCACCGTGCCGCCCTTGGAATAGACTTGATTTACATTTTTTAGTGTTTTCTGAATCTTAAAATAAAAATGAGTCATTTGGATTTGGTTCAGTCTGCTTCAGATTCATTTAGGTTATAAATGCCAATAAATATACAAGTGGAAAAGTTCATAACTCTAGTGTTTTTTTCTCCCTGCAGACGTGCAGCTGTGGCCGAGGAGCCTTCTGCATCCACGTGCTCTTCGTCATGTTGAGGGTCTTCCAGCTCGAGTCGTCGGAGCCACTGCTCTGGAGAAAGACTTTGAAAAACTTTGAGGTACTATCTAACTGCTAACTGTCTTCTTCAAAGCTACATAACAAGTAAAAGTGAACACGTCATGTGTTCTAATGAAGCGTGATGATGATGCTGTGGTGACACTTCATATCATAATGGACCTGATTACGCCACAAATGTTCCAATTTCAAATTCCATCCATCCATCCATTATCTTCCGCTTGTCCGGGGTTCGGGTCGCGAAATTGGGAGACCCAGACCTCCCTCGCTCCAGCCACCTCCACCAGCTTGACTGGGGAACCGCAAGGCGTTCCCAGACCAGCTGTGAGATATAATCCCTCCAGCGTGTCCTCCCCGGGGTTCTCCTCCCAGTTGGACTTGCCTGAAACTCCTCCCTAGGGAGGCGCCCAGGAGTTACCAGATGCCCTAACCACCTCAACTGTGGGTGCGGTATCTCGTGGTCAGGGCGTTGGGCTATCAATCTGAAGGTTGGGGGTTCAAATCCCAGGTCCACTGAAGTTACCAATGTGGTTCCTTGAGCAAGACCCTTAACCCTCATTGCTCCAGGGATGTTGTGATTAACCCTGTGCTCACCTTGTAAGTCGCTTTGGATAAAAGCATCCAATAAATGACCAAATGTAAATGTAACTGGCTCTGGGGAACCGTGAGGTGTTCTCAGACCAGCTGAGAGATATAATCCCTCCAGCGTGTCTTCCCCGGGGTTCTCCTCCCAGTTGGACTTGCCTGAAACTCCTCCCTAGGGAGGCGCCCAGGAGTTACCAGATGCCCTAACCACCTCAACTGTGGGTGCAGTATCTCGTGGTCAGGGCATTGGGCTATCAATCTGAAGGTTGGGGGGTTCAAATCCCAGGTCCACTGAAGTTACCAATGTGGGTCCTTGGGCAAGACCCTTAACCCTCATTGCTCCAGGGATGTTGTGATTAACCTTGTGCTCACCTTGTAAGTCGCTTTGAATAAAAGCATCTGCTAAATGACCAAATGTAAATGTAACTGGCTCTGGGGAACCGCGAGGTGTTCCCAGACCAGCTAAGAGATATAATCCCTCCAGCGTGTCCTCCCCGGGGTTCTCCTCCCAGTTGGACTTGCCTGAAACTCCTCCCTAGGGAGGCGCCCAGGAGTTACCAGATGCCCTAACCACCTCAACTGTGGGTGCGGTATCTCATTGGTTAGGGTGTTGGGTATCAATCTGAAGGTTGGGGGTTCAAATCCCAGGTTCACTGAAGTTACCAATGTGGTTCCTTGAGCAAGACCCTTAACCCTCATTGCTCCAGGGATGATGCGATTAACCCTGTGCTCACCTTGTAAGTCGCTTTGGATAAAAGCATCTGCTAAATGACCAAATGTAATGTAACCGGCTCTGGGGAACCGCGAGGCGTTCCCAGACCAGCTCAGAGATATAATCCCTCCAGCGTGTCTTCCCCGGGGTCTCCTCCCAGCTGGACTTGCCTGAAACACCTCCCTAGGGAGGCGCCCAGGAGGCATCCTTACCAGATGCCCTAACCACCTCAACTGTGGGCGCAGTAGCTCAGTGGTTAGGGTATTGGGCTATCAATCTGAAGGTTGGGGGTTCAAATCCCAGGTTCACTGAAGTTACCAATGTGGGTCCTTGAGCAAGACCCTTAACCCTCATTGTTCCAGGGATGTTGTGATTAACCCTGTGCTCACCTTGTAAGTCGCTTTGGATAAAAGCATCTGCTAAATAACCAAATGTAATGTAACTGGCTCTGGGGAACCGCGAGGCGTTCCCAGACCAGCTGAGAGATATAATCCCTCCAGCGTGTCCTCCCCGGGGTCTCCTCCCAGCTGGACTTGCCTGAAACACCTCCCTAGGGAGGTGCCCAGGAGGCATCCTTACCAGATGCCCTCACCACCTCAACTGTGGGCACAGTAGCTCAGTGGTTAGGGTGTTGGGCTATCAATCTGAAGGTTGGGGGTTCAAATCCCAGGTCCACTGAAGTTACTAATGTGGATCCTTGAGCAAGACCCTTAACCCTCATTGCTCCAGAGATGTTGTGATTAACCCTGTGCTCACCTTGTAAGTCGCTTTGGATAGAAGCATCCAATAAATGACCAAATGCAATTTAAATGTAATGTAACTGGCTCCTTTCGATGTGGAGGAGTAGTGGCTCTGCTCCGAGTCTCTCACCCTATCTCTAAGGGAGAGCTCAGACGCCCTGCGGAGAACCCATTTCGGCCGCTTGTTTTGTCGATCTTGTTCTTTCGGTCATCACTCAAAGCTCATGACCATAGGTGAGGGTCAGAACGTAGGTCGATTGGTAAATCGAGAGCCTTGCCTTATGGCTCAGCTCCTTCACTACAACAGGCCAGTATAGGGTCCGCATCACTGCTGACCCTGCGCCGGTCCGTCTGTCAATCTCACGCGCCATCTTATCATCACTCTTGAACAAGACCCCAAGATACTTGAGGCAAGATCTGATCCCTGACCCCGAGAGGACTCTCAATTACAAATTACAAACCTTAATTAAAATGGGTCTGCCATGTGATGCGCTGTAACGTGGTTACCTCACAGCGGGAAAGTCCTCGCTTTGTCTCTCGGACAGGATGATACTTTCTCTGTGGTGTTTGCAGGTTCGTCATGACTGTGGAGGTTTCTTCCAGAATATAAATCAATTGAATTGAAGCTTCTTTATTTGCACTTTTGATTTATTGATCTCTGTTTAAGCTGTGGGCGGCACGGTGGCTTAGTGGTTAGCATGTTCTCCTCTCAGTGCTGGAGAGTCCTGGTTCGAATCCCAATCTGGGTGGAGTTTCCATGTTCTCCCCGTGTCCGCGTGGGTTTCCTCCGGGTTCTCCGGTTTCCTCCCACAGTCCAAAAACATGGATCAAGGTCAATTGAAGTCTCCAAATTGCCCCATATAGAGTGTGTCTGTGTGAGTGAGTGTGTGCCCAGTGATGGATTGGCGCCCTGTCCTGGGTGTATCTGCCCACCGCCCGAAACGTTCTCCCCTAGATGGGCATGGGGAACCCCCCCACGACCCTAATAGAGGATAAAGCGGAAGATAATGGATGGATGGATGAAACTTATTTATTTGCAATTTTGATTCTTTGATCTTTGTTAAAGCTGCGGGTGGCACGGTGGTTTAGTGATTTGCATGTTCTCCTCCTGGATTCCTGGTTCGAATCCCAATCTGGGTGGAGTTTCCATGCTCTCCCCGTGTCCTCCAGGTTCTCCGATTTCCTCCCACAGTCCAAAAACATGGATCAAGTTCAATTAAATGCTCCAAATTACCCCATATAGAGTGTGTTTGTCTGAGTGATTGGCAAACGCCAACTGTCCTGGGTGTATCTGCCCAGCACCCGAGACGTTCTCCCCTGGATGGGCACGGGGAACTCTCCCACGACCCTAATAGAGGATAAAGCCGAAGATAATGAATGTTTTAGCTGTGTAATATTTTGTATTCTAATATCTTATTTCTTTGTATATTATGATCTTTGTTTATAATCTTCTTTATTGCCCAACATAAATTTCGTCGTTGTCTTCCCTCCAATGGAATAATGACCGGTCCAGGCTTTAATCAGAGGAGCACTGGGAATAGACCAGTAACAGTTTGATCGCTGGCTCAGAAGCTATATGAAGAATTAGAACAGTTTATATATGTATTTCAAAACCTTTATCTGTGCTTCGTCCCGTATTGTGCCTATTTAGGTGGAGAGCTTGTTCCAGAAGTACCACAATCGGCGGAACTCACGAATCAAAGCGCCCTCTCGCACTACGATTCAGAAGTTTGTTTCCCGAATGTCGAACTCCCACACCAACTGCAGCGCCAACTCCTCACCCTCCAGCAGTGAGAACAGGTCAGTATGAGGACAGCTAAGAGCTGCCAACACTGAGCAATAATTGATGGGTGGAGAGCATCCACTAAGCTTGGGTGAGACTGAACAGACTCCCCCCTATCTTAAATCTAATATAGAACTTGGCAGAACTAGCCATATAGTTTTTGTAATCCTTAGATAATGAAGTTTTTTTTAGATATTTTAAAGGAACCATTGGAATACCGATCTTTTCTGTTGAGCTTAAGATTCAACAGAAAAGATTTTTTATTGTCATATGCACATTAAAGAAACATGTTTCCCTGTGCAATGAAATTCTTACTTTGCCGTCCGCCCTGGATGGGTTAGAAAAATAAATATAATAATTCATTCATTCATTATCTTCCACTTTATCCTATATTAGGGTCGTGGGGGGTTCCCCATGCCCATCCAGGGGAGAACGTTTCAGGTGCTGGGCAGATACACCCAGGACAGGACACCAATCTATTACTGGGCACACACTCACACACTCTATATGGGGCAATTTGGAGAACTCAGTTGACTTGATTCATGTTTTTGGACTGTGGGAGGAAACCGGAGAACCCGGAGGAAACCCACGCGGACACGGGGAGAACATGGAAACTCCACCCAGATGGGGATTCGAACCAGGAATCCCTAGTGCTGAGAGGAGAACATGCTAAACACTAAGCCACCATGCCGTGTAAATAGAATAATGAAAAATATAAATATAAAAATGCCCAGCGATGGATTGGCGCCCTGTCCTGGGTGTATCTGCGCAGCGCCCTAGACGTTCTCCCCTGGATGGGCATGGGGAACCCCACCGCGACCCTAATAGAGGATTAAGCAGAAGATAATGGATGAATGAATGAATAAATATAAAAGACACACACACTCTATGTACATAATCTTTCATTCATTCGTTATCTTCTGCTTTATCCTCAATTAGGGTCGTGGGGGGGGTTCCCCATGCCCATCCAGGGGAGAATGTTTCGGGCGCTGGACAGATACACCCAGGACAGAACGCCAATCTATCACTGGGCACACACTCACTCACACAGACACGCATGCATACACACTCTATATGGGGCAATTTGGAGAATTCAATTGACTTGATCTATGTTTTTGGACTGTGGGAGGAAACCGGAGAACCCGGAGGAAACCCACGCGGACATCGGGAGAACATGGAAACTCCACCCAGATGGGGATTTGATCCGGGAATCCCTAGCGCTGAGAGGAGAACATGCTAAACACTAAACCACCGTGCCCCCCTACATAATCTTTTGAGAGAGAATTTTTTTTTTTATTGTGCAAAGTTGCATTATATTGCAGTAGTCCGGTGTAGAGTTTAGTTTTAATATGACGTTGGGGGGTGGGGTTAAACTTTACTTAATGAAAAAAGCTATGTGAAAGAATTTGCTTGCGTTTCAAGCACTGTCCTGTTCTATCATTAGTATAAAGGACGAGGAGGAGCAGATGTGTCCGATCTGCCTGCTGGATATGCTGGATGAGGAGAGCTTGACTGTGTGTGAGGAAGGCTGCAGGAATAAGCTGCACCACCACTGCATGTCCATATGTGAGTCTGCTCGGTCACATGTACACCCACACATTCTGCTGCACCTTACTCTTACTCATGGATAACCAGTATTTGTAAAATAATCACGATGTTAAGATTAATTAATCATACGAGTGGCACAGCATCGTCATGATGACATTTCACAAGAAATTACTTAATGTGCCATTGGCCAGAACTTCAGACCATGTGGCACAACGCGCCATTTTCCATCCATCCATCCATCCATTATCTTCTGCTTTATCCTATATTAGGGTCGCGGGGGGTTCCCCATGCCCATCCAGGGGAGAACGTTTCGGGCGATGGGCAGATACACCCAGGACAGGACACCAATCTATCACTGGGCACACACTCACTCACACACTCTATATGGGGCAATTTGGAGAATTCAATTGACTTGATCCATGTTTTTGGACTGTGGGAGGAAACCGGAGAACCCGGAGGAAACCCACGCGGACACGGGGAGATAATGGAAACTCCACCCAGATGGGGATTCGAACCGGGAATCCCTGGTGCTGAGAGGAGAACATGCTAACCACTAAGCCACTGTGCCGCCATATATATATATATATATATATATATATATATATATATATATATATATATATATATATATATATATATATATATATATATATATATACCACTACAAATATAGAATATTTAACTATAAATATAATATATAAATATATGTATATATAGTATATAAAAATAAATTTGAGAATCTGCTGCTTTAAATAATTAACAAACAATTTTTTTTTTTTTTTACACTATTATTATGTATACAACTTCATTGTCCATGATTTTGTAAGTCCACTTATTTAGGAGAAATTTGTGAATGATTAATTTATTACTTTAGTAGTTAGTACTTTAGTAGTTAGTACTTTAGAAGATTTCAAAATGACGATTCAGCAGAAATGATGTGCTCATGTTATTGTTCTCGGTTATAACACTGACTCTAAGGTTGGTTCTCAAACATATACATTTACCCGACAGATTTCTGGCTTTATTAAATGTAAACAGAATGTTAGTTTTTATTGATAATCGATCGTTGATTGCAGGTTTAGTTGGTTTGTGCGGTCTACTTTAAGGTCTGTTTTTAAATAAATGTGTTTTTTTGGGTTTTTTTCCAGGGGCGGAAGAATGCCGGAGAAACCATGAACCCTTAATCTGCCCTTTGTGCAGAGCCAAATGGAAGTCACATGACTTTTACAGGTGAATAATCCTAATGTGAAGGTTGACAACTTGATTATAAAGAGGGGAGTTTCTGAACATTTTTCTCGGTGACGCGTTCCAAAAGGCGGCACCAGTTATGGCCAGTTCCTCTAATCTGACCTCTTAGAAAGGCAGTACCAGGAATACAAGCTATTGTTCGGTTCTTGACATTGTCACAAGACCTCCGAGCTTCCAGTCTGCGCAGGAAACACCTGCGATGTGGCTGAGGTGAAAGAGCAGGGAAGCCTGCTGTGAGACTCAGAGATAAGACAATCAGATGAGGTTCAGGAAGCGAGGCAGGAGCGTCCATTGCGCTGAGAGGAGCCACACGCAGGAAGAAACAGGCTTGTAGAAAAACAAGCCCATGGAAAACTCTGATCGCCCCCACCAACACCAACACCAACGCCATGAGCGACATTTACATTTAGTCATTTAGCAGTGGCTTTTATCGACAAATGAGAACATTACAAGTCAGAAGTTATGAAGAAAACCAAACACCCATCACTGTGAAACATATCCTAATAGACTGCCCCCGACACAACAAGAAGAGACAAGAAGCCCAAATACCAAAAACCATCGAGGAAGCTCTTACTTGGGAAAACTCAAGAGCGGTGCTGAGATATCTCACAGCTATAAAGATAAAAATAAAAATATAGGAGTGACTGGAATATAAAGACAAAGTGAAAGTATATTCATTCATTCATTATCTTACGCTTTATCCTCTACTAGGGTTCCCCATGCCCATCCAGGGGAGAACGTTTCGGGCGCTGGGCAGATACACCCAGGACAGGGCGCCAATTTATCACTGGACACACACTCACTCACACAGACACACTCTATATGGGGCAATTTGGAGAAGTCAATTGACTTGATCCATGTTTTTGGACTCTGGGAGGAAACCGGAGAACCCGGAGGAAACCCACGCGGACACGGGGAGAACATGGAAACTCCACCCAGATTGGGATTCAAACCAGGAATCCCTAGCGCTGAGAGGAGAACATGCTAACCACTAAGCCACCGTGCTGCCAATACCATTATTCATTCATTCATTCATTCATCTCCCGCTTTATCCTCTATTAGGGTCGCGGTGGGGTTCCCCATGCCCATCCAGGGGAGAACGTCTCGGGCGCTGGGCAGATAGACCCAGGACAGGGCGCCAATCCATCGCTGGGCACACACTCACTCACACACACACACTCTATATGGGGCAATTTTGAGAATTCAATTAACTTGATCCATGTTTTTGGACTGTGGGAGGAAACCGGAGAACCCGGAGGAAACCCACGCGGACACGGGGAGAACATGGAAACTCCACCCAGATGGGGATTCAAACCAGGAATCCCTAGCGCTGAGAGGAGAACGTGCTAACCACTAAGCCACCGTGCCGCCCTCAATACCATTATTATTATTATAATTATTATAAACCATCCATCCATCCATTTATCCTCTACTAGGGTCGGGGGAGGGGGGGGTTCCCCATGCCCATCCAGGGGAGAACGTTTTGGACGCTGGGCTGATACTGCCCCTAACTTCTGACTTGTTGTTCTCATTTGTAAGTGGCTTTGGATAAAAGCGTCTGATAAATGACCAAATGTAAATGTAAATGGGTAGCATGTTCAGTCAAGAGCTGAAGCTTTGTGCCAAGTCACTCAAAGGCCTAATACTAACCAACAGTCCAAACCTCAGCAGGGGGTCAAGAATTCCTCTGTCCCACATTATACCTCTTGATCACTGGTGCTGATCCAATGGGCAGCTGCCGCTCAGGAATCCCGGCTTTGTGCGTTATTTCGTTACAGAGTAAGTGGTTGTTAATATTTAAGGTGTGACTCAAGTGGCTCTCACTTTGGTGAGGTGTAGGTGAGGTTGGGTTACCTCACCGACGATTAAGCCTCTGATGGGAGAGTGGCGGGTGGAGACGGGGGTGATGTTCAGGTGTTGTGTGTGTTGGGGGCATCATGGCTTTGGAATTCCGTCTGGCGGATCTTCTCTCTGCGGTGAGGTGGACGAGACTGTGTGGCACCAGCTGTGTTTTGTGTGCCTTTCTCAGACTGAAATGCTAGCAGCGAGACATGTGCCTCCCACCCCTCTCAAATATGAATCCCGCTCTCATCCACGACTCTCCCACACAAAAAGTCCTGAAACCATACCTTGTCTGTCTTCATGAAGCAACAATTATTCGGATTTCACCGAATAAATAGACGCTCTGTACTGAATTTAAGAAGGCAGATTCAGTTCTCCATCATAACCAGACTTATTTTGGTTTGGAGTGAATTAAATAAGACCCACTTTATTACGAAGGCACATTTTTAACAGTTTTGAAGTTCAAGTAGTTTATTTATATAGGGCTTTTTACAATAGTACATTGTCACTTTAATGAAAAAGAAAAGGGGGCAGTCATGGGCTTGTGGTTAAGGAACCAGTCTTGTGACCTGAAGGTCCCCGGTTTCATTCCCCGTCCCACCAAGCACTGGCTAAAGTGCCCTTGGGCAAGGCACCTGACACCAATTGCTCCCCGGGCACCGTATTCAAGGCTGCCCAACCTTCCGGGCACATGTACTTACTTCACCAGTGTGTGTGTGTGTGTGTGTGTGTGTGTGTGTGTGTTTCACTGTAACTTTAATTACAAAGTGTCAGCCTTGTGACCTGAAGGTCCCCGGTTCGATTCCCGGTCCCACCAAGTACCATGGCTGAAGTGCCCTTGGGCAAGGCACCTGACCCCAATTACTACCTGGGCGCCGTATTCAAGGTTGTCCAACCTTCCGGGCACGTGTACTTACTTCACCAGTGTGTGTGTTTCACTGTAACTTCAATTACAAAGCAGCTTTACAGTGTCAGCCTTGTGACCTGAAGGTCCCCGGTTCGATTCCCGGTCCCACCAAGTACCATGGCTGAAGTGCCCTTGGGCAAGGCACCTGACCCCAATTACTACCTGGGCGCCGTATTCAAGGTTGTCCAACCTTCTGGGCACGTGTACTTACTTCACCAGTGTGTGTGTGTGTGTGTGTGTGTGTGTGTGTGTGTGTGTGTTTCACTGTAACTTCAATTACAAAGCAGCTTTACAGTGTCAGCCTTGTGACCTGAAGGTCTCCGGTTCGATTCCCAGTCCCACCAAGCACTGGCTAAAGTGCCCTTGGGCAAGGCACCTGACCCCAATTGCTCCACGGGCGGCGTATTCAAGGTTGCCCAACCTTCAGGGCACATGTACTTACTTCACCAGTGTGTGTGTGTGTGTGTGTGTGTGTGTGTGTGTGTGTGTGTGTGTGTGTTTTCACTGTAACTTTAATTACAAAGCAGCCTTACAGTGTCAGCCTTGTGACCTGAAGGTCCCCGGTTCGATTCCCGGTCCCACCAAGCACTGGCTGAAGTGCCCTTGGGCAAGGCACCTGACCCCAATTGCTACCCGGGCACCGTATTCAAGGTTGCCCAACCTTCCGGGCACATGTACTTACTTCACCAGTGTGTGTGTGTGTGTTTCACTGCACAGATGGGTTAAATGTGGAGGACAAATTCCTCTGTGTGTAAAGCACAGTAGGCAAATAAATCACTTTAATTAATTAATAACTTTAATTTTTTAGAGAGTTTCCATGTTCTCCCCGTGTCCACGTGGGTTTCCTCCGGGTTCTCCAGTTTCCTCCCACAGTCCAAAAACATGGATCAAGTCAATTGAGTTCTCCAAATTGCCCCATATAGAGTGTGTCTGTGTGAGTGAGTATGTGCCCAGTGATAGATTGGCGTCCTGTCCTGGGTGTATCCTGCCCCCCCCCCCCCCGACCCTAGTAGAGGATAAAGCGGAAGATAATGAATGGATGTAATTACAGAGCAGCTTTACAGTGTTATAAGCCTTTAAACCCCCAAAGAGCAAGCTGAAGCGACAGTGGCAAGACAAAACTCCCTGTTATGTTGTTATCTTAAGGAATAAACCTTGTGAGGACCGAGACTCAGTGGGGGTCTCATCCTCCTTGAGCGGCTGGGCAGCATCAACAGTGTAGGACACTAATGTCCAGATTGTGTGATGATCAGGTGACCCGTATTTAACAATTGAACACTTTTTTTGAAAAGTCCATTGAGGGTGTCCTGCAGGACGGCCAGTCCAATAGAATCCAGGTTCCATTCAGTATGTTCAGTGAACATAACCATTTAATAAACACCACCAACCAATATTACACTCTTGTGCACCAGCAGGATATTAATTGTGTGTGTGTTTTTGTTTGTAGTCATGAGGCCGTTGCTACGGTGGAGAGTTCCACAAGTCGCTCCCCAGTTCAGGTAACATCATCATCATCTGCTTCATCAACGTCCCATGCTGAAGGCCAAAGGGTGGCTCATGAGGGCGACTTCTCTCTGCCTCACTATGGAGTTCAGCAGATTCCTCAAGCGTATAAAGAGCTGGCAGAGCCTTGGATCAAGGTTAGCCTCACTGATGCTTTTGGTATTAAAAGCAGGTTAGCTGCCAAAACACACTGTTTTAGATGAAAATGTCAAAAATAATTATGAAATTATTATTGGATACGCTTGAACCAAGAGTTTCATCCAGCGAATAAGAAATAAACTTTTCACCTTTTCTTTATTAATACATCTGACCCTCTGTTAGTTCTGTATGAATGATGTTATAACACTCAACAAGTTTACTTTTTATGTTTAAAGTGTTACTGCGACACTTACTTACCACAATATGTAGTCCCAGGTTCAATTTCCACTTCGAAAACTTTATTATTATTATTATTATTATTATTATTATTATTATTATTATTATTATTATTATTATTAATAATAATAATAATAATAATTATTATTATAATAATAATAATAATGGTATTGGCAGCACGTTGGCTTAGTGGTTAGCATGTTCTCCTCTCAGCACTAGGGATTCCCAGTTGGAATCCCAATCTGGGTGTAGTTTCCATGTTCTCCCCGTGTCCGCATGGGTTTCCTCCGGGTTCTCCGGTTTCCTCCCACAGTCCAAAAACATGGATCAAGTCAATTGAGTTCTCCAAATTGCCTCATATAGAGTGTGTTTGTGTGAGTGAGTGTGTGCCCAGTGATAGATTGGCGTCCTGTCCTGGGTTTATCTGCCCAGCGCCTGAAACGTTCTCCCCTGGATGGGCATGGGGAACCCCCCTGCGACCCTAATAGAGGATAAAACAGAAGATAATGGATGGATGGGTATTGGTGGCATGGTGCCTTAGTGGTTAGCATGTTCTCCTCTCAGCACTAGGGATTCCCGGTTCGAATCCCAATCTGGGTGGTATTTCCATGTTCTCAGTGTCCACGTGGGTTTCCTCTGGTTTCTCCGGTTTCCTCCCACAGTCCAAAAACATGGATCAAGTCAATTGAGTTCTCCAAATTGCCCCATATAGAGTGTTTGTGTGCGTGAGTATGTGCCCAGAGATAGATTGGCATCCTGTCCTGGATGTATCTGCCCAGTGCCCGAAACACTCTCCCCTGGATGGTCATGGGGAACCCCCCCGCGACCCTAATAGAGGATAAAGTGGAAGATAATGAATGGATGGGTATTGGTGGCATGGTGCCTTAGTGGTTAGCATATTCTCCTCTCAGCACTAGGGATTCCCGGTTCGAATCCCAATCTGGGTGGAGTTTCCATGTTCTCCCCGTGTCCACGTGGGTTTCCTCCGGGTTCTCCGGTTTCCTCCCACGGTCCAAAAACATGGATTCTCCAAATTGCCCAATATAGAGTATGTGTGTGTGTGTGAGTGTGTGCCCAGTGATAGATTGGTGCCTCGTCTTGGGTGTATCTGCCCAGCGCCCGAAACGTTCTCCCCTGGATGGGCATGGGGAACCCCCCAGCGACCCTAATAGAGGATAAAGTGGAAGATAATGAATGGATGGATGGATGGATGGATAATAGTATTTATTTTGGTTATTAATCCATCCTCCTGTCACTTTCCAAATACATACTGATGAGTAAACTGGAAATACTTATAAATACTTATATAATGAACCTCATGATTGACTATAACTGAGGTAAGACTGTGAGCTACCTCATTAAAACCTTCACCATGAAATTATTGATAAGAATCTAAGGGTCAGGGATGACTGAAGGGACAGCACACAGACATTTCACCTGTAAATTACAAACTAATGAGAAGTAGATGCACAGTCCTAAAGGTGGTCTGAAAAGCAGGGTCGTGAATATAATTAAATCATGAATAATTAACAGCTCATTAACCTGTTTTATAGTTAATTGCTATAAATATATAATATAGTTGCTGTATGTTTCACTTTCTTTTCTGAAATGTCCTGAAGATCCTATTACGCTCTCGTCCTGCTTTCATCCTCTCATGTTGCCGAGCGTTTATCTCTTTCAGGTGTTTGGAATAGAGCTGGTGGGTTGTCTCTTCTCCCGAAACTGGAACATCCGAGAGATGGCACTGCGCCGGCTGTCACATGATGTGAGTGGGGCTCTGCTGTTGGCCAATGGCGAGCACTCGGTGGCAGGAGCTGGGGCAGGACTTGGAGCGGCAGGAAGTGAAATCTCAGGGGAAGTGGTGGTGGAATCGTGCTGCAGTGTGCTCTCCATGGTCTGTGCAGATCCGGTCTACAAGGTCTATGTGGCTGCGCTGGTAAGAACGTGACCGACGTCTCACCAAGTTAAAGTTTAATACAGAGAATAATTCATTAACCACGCACTACATAAACAAATGGATTGGGACGTGTCCATTACACTTATAGGGGCATTCATGACATTTGGTACATTTACATTTGGTCATTTATTGGACGCTTTTATCCAAAGCGACTTACAAGGTGAGCACAGGGTTAATCACAGCATCGCTGGAGCAATGAGGGTTAAGGGTCTTGCTCAAGGACCCACATTGGTAACTTCAGTGGACCTGGGATTTGAACCCCCAACCTTCAGATTGATAGCCCAACACCCTGACCACTGAGCACTGGATGACCTCGCATTTTAAATGGCTCTCACCTTTTCAGCTATGACAGCTTTATGAACTCTTTTGGAAAGACTTTGTACCTGTGTAAGGAGTGTGCCTGTGTCTGGATTTTTTTTCCCTATTTATCCAGAACATATGTGAGATCAGACTCTGATGCTGGATGAAAGTTTTGGCTTCCTACCTACATTCCACTTTATCCTGAAGGTGTTCATCAAAACGATCCATCCATCCATTATCTTCTGCTTTATCCTCTACTAAGGTCGCGGTGGGGTTCTCCATGCCCATCCAGGGGAGAACGTTTCGGGTGCTGGGCTGATACAACCAGGACATGGTGCCAATCTATCACTGGGCACACGCTCACTCACACAGACACACTCTATATGGGGCAATTTTGGAGAATTCAATTGACCTTGATCCATGTTTTTGGACTGTGGGAGGAAACCTGAGAACCCGGAGGAAACCCACGTGGACACAGGGAGAACAGGGAGAACACAGTCAGTGGCATAGAACTGTTTTTTTTCCAGTCTTTTATTTAGTCGGAGTCACTTACCACCATAGAGGTACCTAATAGCAGGGACTGACACACTTGGGATGTGACCATGTGACCAGTTAAAGTAATTATTTTATATTTATTCATGAAAACGGGTAGTTTTAGTCCTTAGATCTGATTGGCCTAGCCATTTGTGCAGCCAAGTCGTTATTAAGTATCATTATATTTATAAATATTTATAAAAAATGTATATTCATATACTTATAAGTACAGAGTAATACAGTCCTGATTAAGCACTAAGCCTGTTGCTGTTGTTTATTATAAACTGTATTCTGTAATTTGGCCACAGTCTTTGGTTGTTCCAGAAACCGGGATGCTGTTACTCAGCGATCAACATTCACTTTGAAAGCCAGACTAGATTACGTTGCGGAAGACCATTTTATTAACGATTTTGCTTTTAAGAAATGCATTAATGAATCAAACCATTTTTTTTTATTATAGTGTATTTGTAACCATTTTATAAAAGCATTAAGAGATTTGAGGTTGTGCATTATTGTTAATAAATCACGGGAAAGAGGTGCTTCTGTACTCCACATCCACATTCCTGTATTTTATTCACAATAACGCACACCCTCTCCTGCTTAGTCTCCAACAATCAGCGACTTGGACCGGAGTGATTTGCCATATGTCTCTTGACTCACACCATAGCATCCTTCACATAAGATTTTTAAATATCAGTTGTTTACTAGACCACTTGCCTTTTTGTGACACTCACCGCGTGCCTGACACTCATCACATGACCCTGTCACAAGCATGGCAGCTTGTGTATTCTCATGACTACACAGGCACCCGGGTTAAACCGCACACATAGGAAATTGCTCAACACCGACCCAGCTCATCATCCTCCCATTTAATTTTTTTTTTTTTATTATTTGTTTAAACTGAAGTTCACCTCCACATTAACCACCCAGTATTGTCCTATTCATCAAGCCCCAGATGTTGCTTTAACTAAACTGTCCTCTAAAATATTACAATTCTATATTTGGTAATAGACAAAATTATTTAGGGTCTTTTAATTTGTTATTTTAGGCTTTGTTTAGTCTGTTTTTTTTCCCTGTGTACTTAGTGGAAGCAAAGTTCAATGTTACATGCAGGAGCCGTGACTAGTTCTAAAGTTCGCATTAAACCAGGAAGTCTGAAAACAGCAGGGATCTTCAAGCTGGGGCTTAAAGTAAAGGTTTTTTACCCCCCTTTCTTAACCTACTTTTGCTTCTCGGGGACTATTTTCATGGCATAATTCTAGGAGTTGGATGTTTCCCTGAGGCTTTTTTTTTTTTTTTCTCCAGTGCTTTATGAAAAGAAAAGATCTGTCCACTCGGGGGCTTTCCAGCATATTAAGTGTTGTTGAATTTTGTATTCTTTGAACAAAGAAAACAGGGGGGGATGGTATCTGTGGACTAAAAATACCTTAGGCATTTTTTGTTTAAGGGAAGGTCAGCAATTGTCTACGTATGAGTGGAAGAGCTTCAGTGCTGTGCAGAGGGTTCATGCAGCTCTTTGTATCTGCTGCATCACTGTTCTCAAACCCTTTAATGGCCAAGAACTTTCCTTAGGTCTCTCGTTACAAGGAACGGAGAACCTTCATCAGTCCAGTGAGTGTTTGCGATGTTATCCAGGATTCAGATTTGACTTCTCTAGCCGTAGACTGTGTTTGGGAACGGGAGGAGGCAAAGCCGAGCATATGTGCTCTGGGCAGCACTCCAGTACAGTGCATTATCAGTCACCGCTCCCTGTCTTTTTTCGTTGTAGGGGTCAGGGTGAACCGTTTCTCACACACCAACATAAACACCCACACGGAGCAAACTGTGAACATGTCTGATCCTTCGTTCCGGTTCTGCCTTACACGTTCTCACAAGAAATCCAGCGAGATGGTAAACAGTAGTGCATCGATCTATTGATTCCACATCGCCCAGGTGTAGCCCCTTGGTGTCATGTAACACCTGGAATTAGCACCTCCACCTCAGTCAGATGGTCCTAGGTTTGATTCCTGAGACTCTGGGACTGTTCTGAGTATGCATCCCACGATCAACTCCTGTCTTTGTGAATGTCCTGTGTGAGCTGTGGTTTCCTCCTACAACAATGGAAAAGGACCATAGCCGGAAAAACACTATTTAAAATTATTATTGTTAGTAGTGTTTTTATATTTTTATAAGTACCTTTCAATATACCCAAGAACACCGAACAAAATGAAAATAAAAGCATGCAATATTTAAAGTACAAAGATAAAAAGTATCCATTCATTATCTTCTGCTTTATCCTATATTAGGGTCGTGGTGGGGTTCCCCATGCCCATCCAGGGGAGAACGTTTCGGGCGGTGGGCAGATACACACAGAACAGGGTACCAATCTATCGCTGGACACACCCTCACTTACTCACACACACACACACACACTGTATATGGGGCAATTTGGAGAATCCAACTGACCTTGATCCATGTTTTTGGACTGTGGAAGGAAACCGGAGAACCCGGAGGAAACCCACACGGACACGGGAAGAACATGGGAACCGAGAATCCCTAGCGCTGAGAGAACATGCTAACCACTAAGCCACCGTGCCGCCCTTTATAATTATTATTATTATTATTGTTAGAATTTTATTTATGAGCACCTTTCAATTTACCCAAAACACAGAACAAAACGAAAATCGAAGCATACAATATTCATAGTACAAAATAAAAAATATCTATCCATCCATTCATTATCTTCGGCTTTATCCTCTATTAGGGTCGTGGGGGGGTTCCCCATGCCCATCCAGGGGAGAACGTTTCAGGCGCTGGGCAGATACACCCAGGACAGGACGCCAATCTATCACTGGGCACACACTCACTCACACAAACACACTCTATATGGGGCAATTTGGAGAACTCAGTTGACTTGATCCATGTTTTTGGACTGTGGGAGGAAACTGAAGAACCCGGAGGAAACCCACGGGGAGAACATGGAAACTCCACCCAGATTGGGATTCGAACTGAGAATCCCTACCGCTGAGAGGAGAACATGCCAACCACTAAGCCACCGTGCTTCCCAATCTATAGAAATGACACATGAAACCTAAACTAAGGTTTTAAAACAAGTTATAAGATTAATATAAAATAGAAAAGTGATTGCAGGACAGTATTTTCCAGTTAAATCAGAGAGCATGTGAGACTTTTTAAAAGAGGAATGAGAAGTCATTTAGCGGAGCTGCAGAGGAAGTGAGTTGCACAGTTTGGGGACTGCCGCACTAAAAGCTCTATCAACAAACAAGTTTGTGTCAACTGACCAAAGACAACGAGGTGGTACATATCTCTGTAGAAGGTCGGAAAGGTATGGAGGTACCAGGCCATGTGATGAATTAAAAACCCGTAAAAGTATCTTGTACTGTATGTGAATGTGAACAGGTAATAGGTAAGGTAAGGTAAGGTAGCCCATGTAATAGTATTAAAGTGGGAGTTGTATAATCCCGGAGTCTGGTGTGTGTGAGGACCCTTGCTGCTGCATGCTGGACAGACTTGTATAACGGTTTATTGTTGACTGGTATTGGCAAATAAGTCATAATCTGAAGGTTGGGTTTCAAACCCAGAGTCCAGCCAATGTGGGCCCTCAACCAAGACCCTTAATTCTAAAAGCTTCTGGGGCACCATATTATGAGTGTACTTGTAAATTACTTTGGATGAAAGCATCTGCAAAATGACCGACGTGTAATATAAGAAAATACATCCATAAAAGAATCTGATGTTTACACTGTGGCATCAACTAATTCTGTATTATTCTATTAAATATTCAGATATCTCAACATCCCTACAAACGAAGGCTATAATAAAAGTTACTGATTACACTTGTAGTATTCATATATATATTTTGCATATATATATATGAATTAGGGGTGAGCTGCAATATTCGCTGATTCGACGATTCGATTCGGAGAACCGTAGTCGACTATGAACCTCATAGTCGAATGTACCATTTTGACCACATGGGGGTGCCCATGGCTGCTGCTAAGCATTAGTTTTTACATGAAATGTCTTTGTTTTCATTATATATATATAGCCTTTTGTCAAATAAAATCATCCTAATCATCCTAAAACTCATTGATCTGAGTGTTTTAGGTTTTTTCTTTGAAGTGGAAAAAAGTCCAGAACAGGGATCCCATTTACGGTGCTCTAGAAAAACAAGTAAAATATAAAAAAAAATCTTTTTTTAAAAACCCCGCTTATAGCGCCATCTTGTGGTGAAATTTTAACTGATTCGACTATCAGTCGACTATAGGGAAAATCTGACGAATCAGATTCGACTATGAAAATCCTTAGTTGAAGACACCCCTAATATGAATATATATTATTTATGTAAATATATATGTGATATATATTCATTCATCCATCCATCATCTTCCGCTTTATCCTCTATTAGGATCGCGGTGGGGTTCCCCATGCCCATCCAGGGGAGAACGTTGCGCTGGGCAGATACACCCAGGACAGGGTGCAAATCCATCGCTGGGCACACACTCACTCACACAGACACACTCTATATGGGGCAATTTGGAAAATTCAATTGACTTGATCCATGTTTTTGGACTGTGGGAGGAAACCGGAGAACCCGGAGGAAACCCATGCAGACACGTGGAGAACATGGAAACTCCATGGGGATTCGAACCGGGAATCCCTAGTGCTAACCACTAAGCCACCATGCCACCCCATGTTTTATTTATATATATATATATATATATATATATATATATATATATATATATATATATATATATATATACAGTATATATGTGTGTGTGTGTGTGTATGTATATATATATATATATATATATATATATATATATATATATATATATATATATATGTTCATTTAAAAAATTTAAGTAAAGTGACACAAGATATTTTTCCTGAAGAATTAAACATTTGTCGCTTATTGTGTTTCCTCTCTAGAAAACCCTGCGTGCCATGCTTGTGTACACACCATGCCACTCTCTGTCGGAGCGCAGTCGCCTCCAGCAGCTGCTCCGGCCCGTGGTGGAGACCATCTTGGTTAAATGTGCCGATGCCAACAGGTGCTGCACTGCTCAAATCCCATAGTCTCCAGCTTTAAAAGCTGATTGCTGCCACCTAATGATTATTAACTGCAATTGCAGTTAGAAATGTTGATTCTAAGTGAATTCAATGTGAATACAAGATTTAATGGATGGGTGCTAATTTATGTTTTTTTCCTCCTCTTTCTAGCCGCACCAGTCAGTTGTCGGTGTCCACGTTACTGGAACTGTGTAAAGGGCAGGTGGGAGAACTGGCTGTGGGCAGAGAGATCCTTAAAGCAGGTATGATGTTGGGGAATGGGGAACTGAAAATGGGGACTGGGTTCTTTTAGTCTGTCATATACACATATACTGTTCAAGCATGTTGCAGAACCTTTACCTGTTCATATGTCTATGTCCTTACATTTAAATAAATAATGAATTTAGGCACTGAATAAAATGGTTCCAAAACTGTTCCCGAAAAGTTAAACATACCGTTGTCCAAAAAGCATGTGAATGTTCTAGATTTTATACATTGGGGACATTTTTATATATTTTATACTAAGATATGGCTTTTTTTGTACTTATTATTTTATATACATTATCTTTAAGGTTCCATCGGTATAGGTGGCGTGGATTATGTCCTGAATTGCATCCTGGGTTCTCCAACCGAGGCTAACAACTGGCAGGCTCTTTTAGGTCGGCTCTGTTTGATTGACCGGTTACTCCTGGAGTTTCCAGCTGAGTTCTACCCCCATATAGTCACAGAGTCTGGACAGCAGCAGAACCAAGCTGAAAGGTACAGAATTATTACACATCTGAATTATAAATCATTTAAATGGTGTTTGCAGTATTGACAGTAAAGTCCCGAGTTGCATTTGCATTTGATTAAAATATTAAATATGAAAAGTATTAATGTGAAAAATAATAGAGTCTGTAGTGACTTCAGGTCAGACTCTGTCTGATCCTTTACATTTAAAAGACTCAAAATGGATAAAACGGACATAAAAACACGTTTCATACAGAATAAATGTAGTTTAATACTAAAAACAGAACAAAGAAATTATGTCTATTGTGTTTAATATTGTTTAATAAAATATATTATATGTATATAAAGACGATCTATTGCTGGGCACACACTCACTCACACACACTCTGAGAATTCTATTTGGAGAACTCAATTGACTTGATCCATGTTTTTGGACTGTGGGAGGAAACCGGAGAACCCGGAGGAAACCCACGCGGACACGGGGAGAACATGGAAACTCCACCCAGAAACTCCACCGAGATTCGAAACGGGAATCCCTAGTGCTGAGAGGAGAACATGTTAAACCACTAAGCCACCGTGCCGCCCATATCATATGTTCGTGTGTGTGTGTATGTATATGTATATATTCATTCATTCATTATCTTCCGCTTTATCCCCTATTAGGGTCGTAGGGGGGGTTTCCCATGCCCATCCAGGGGAGAAGGTTTCGGGCGCTGGGCAGATACACCCAGGACAGGGCGCCAATCCATCACTGGACACACACTCACTCACACAAACACACACACACTATATGGGGCAATTTGGAGAAGTCAATTGACTTGATCCATGTTTTTGGACTGTGGGAGGAAACCGGAGAACCCGGAGGAAACCCACGCGGACACGGGGAGAACATGGAAACTCCACCCAGATGGAGATTCGAACCGGGAATCCCTAGAGCTGAGAGGAGAACATGCTAACCACTAAGCCACCGTGCCGCCTTTTATTTATATATATATATATATATATATATATATATATATATATATATATATATATATATATATATATATATTATACACACACAGACTTGTATATATGTGTGTGTGTGTGTGTATATGTATATATATATATATATATATATATATATATATATGTATATGTATGTATATATATATATATATATATGTATATGTATATGTATATATGTGTGTGTATATATATGTATGATGTATGTTTATATTTATTTTATTTTGTGCCTCGTGTTTAGGTATCAGAAGCTGCTGCGTCTGCTGAGCTTTGCACTGCAGTCTATTGATAACTCTCACTCTATGGTGGGGAAGCTGTCTCGTCGTGTGTTCCTGAGTGCCGCCCGCATGGTGGCTCGCGTGCCCCATGTCTTTGTCAAATTGCTGGACATGCTGAGCGTCACTAGCTCCACGCATTACGCTCGAATGCGGAGGCGTCTGCTGGCTATCGCAGAGGAGATGGACATTCTAGACGCAGTGCACCTAGGCCTTGAGGACATGCAGCTTGTAGCAGGACAACACAGTGAGGCCTTCCTGGACCCGGCAGCACCTCACAACTCCCCTATTTCCACCGAGAGAAACTCGCCTACTCAATGCCTGCAGGACAAACCCTCTCAAAGCAAAGCCTCCCGTTTTGGGGTAACCTCTACCAAACCCACTGATGAGACAACCGAGAGACTGGCATCTGCCATCACTGGACCTACCGATCCCCTGAAACCACCAGTTCTGCCCCGTAGCCCCCACAGGCCCCTGAATCAGTGTCTTAATTCCCATTCTCCCTCCTCCAGCCATCCACCTCCACTCCCATCCTCCTCCGCATCTCAAAGCCGACCACAGAGTTTCGTCCCGTGCAAGCTCGCGTCTTCCTCCCCCGGGGCCCAACGCAAGTTTTCCATGCCGAAAGTAAATAAAGACCCTGAAAAACTGCCCTCACCTATATTCTCCCAGGCCAGACCACTGCCTTGTAACCACATCCATCACCCCAAGCCCTCGCGTCCATCTATGTGCTGCTCAACCACTTCTCCCAAAGCTCAGTGTGTAGGACCTAAGAGCAACCTGAAGCTCGACCTCCCAGACATCTCTTCAGTGGAGAGTGTCGGGGGCCGTCCCAGCTCGGCGTTCGTCCCCAGCGATGACACCGTCTTCGTCCCCGTAGATGAAAAATACCGCGGCTTGGAGGCTTCAGCCGAACTCAACTCCAGCATGGAGGACCTACTGGAACCTTCGATGCCCATGGCAGATAACACGGTGACTTTCCAGTCCGAGGTGGCGGTACTGTCTCCAGAGCAGGCGGGTCCGGATCGTGAATACAGCCAAGACGTGACCCAAAACCAGAAGTGCAAGGAAAAAATGGAGGCAGAGGAAGAGGAGGCTCTGGCAGTGGTCATAGCAGAATCTGCCTCTCAGGATGCCCTTCCAATCATCCCTCAACTGCAGGTGGAGAAAGAGGAGGATGTCATAATCATTCAGGTGGATGTAAGTATTCATTAAGGGTGAGAGAAGCAGCTGAAATATGTTTTATATTCTGTCCTCTCATGTCGTTAAATCCTGACGTCTCCCTCTCCTGTTCCCCAGACACCAGAGACGCTGCCCGGTCATACCAAAGCTAAACAGCCCTACCGGGAGGGTATGGAGTGGCTGAAGGGCCAGCAAATTGGCCTGGGAGCATTCTCATCCTGTTACCAATCCCAGGACGTTGGCACAGGAACGCTGATGGCCGTCAAGCAGGTTGGGTTCTGCAATTAATTACCATATTTTCCGGACCATAAGGCGCACCGTATTATAAGGCGCAGTCTGAATTACGGGGTCTATTTCTGTATTTGACCCACGTATAAGGCGCACCGTACTAAAAGGCGCAGTCTGAATTACGGACTCTATTTCTGTACGGTACTTATTCTGTACGGCAGCGTATTATAAGGCACTCGCTAAAACATACGATCTACAAGAATCTACAAGAAGTTATCCCAGCTTCCACAATCAGACCTCTTCAACTGATTCAAAACTCTGCAGCCCGACTCGTGTTTAACCCCCAAGCGAACTCATGTCCCTCCATTACTCACTTCCCTCCATTGGCTCCCTGTAGCTGCTGCATTCAGTACAAGTCACTGACTCTGGCATACAGAACCATTTCTGGATCTTCCCCCTCTTACCTTCACTTTATCTTTTCAAAATACACTCCGGCTCGTTCACTTCGCTCCAGTGATGATCGCCGCCTGGCGGTTCCACCTCACCGAGGAGCTCATTCTCACTCTGTGACGTTCACCACTGCACAATGGTGGAACGTTCTTCCCAACTCTGTCCGTAAAGCAGAATCACTAAACAGTTTTAAGAAACTACCGAAGACGCATCTCTTTAACAAATACCTGTTGTAGGAGAAAAAAAAAAAAAAAAAAGGGGGGGGCGCAGCATCGAATAACAATCAGGTTTGATGAATTTACAGTATAGTTGGTTTTCTCCATGGCTTCTGACTTGTGCTGTTCTCATTTGTAAGTCGCTTTGGATTAAAGCGTCTGCTAAATGACTAAATGTAAATGTACCAGAAAAGTAAAGGATGCAAAACGCTGATTTATAATTGAAGTTTATTCTACTACTTGACAAAACACACATTATTTTTAATCACTCTTCTCCCACAAATCCATCAAAGTCCTCGTCTTCTGTGTCTGAATTAAAAAGCTGGTTCTCTATCGAGTACTCCGGTGTTCCCTCTCATCGATGTCTGAGTCCGTCTCGTCGCCAGGCGGCTGTTCGGCGACGACGCCGGCTTTCGTGAAAGCTCGGACGACGGTCACAGCAGAAACCTCAGCCCAGGCGTCCACAATCCATTCACAGACGGTGGCGTAACTTGCCCCGCCGCCGCCTCCCGAGTTTTAGCAAACGTGTGTTCGCCGTCTATCATCCATCGCTCCCACGCCGCCCGCAACTTTACTTTAAACACCCCGTTTACCCCAATGTCCAGCGGTCGGAGTTCTTTATTTAATCCTCCCGGAATGACGGCGAGCTCCGAATTCATTTTCTTCACTCGGCTTTTCACGAAACCCCCCGGTCGCACAACAATACTTTTATAGAATTTGGAACTCAGTACACGTATAAGGCGCACCGGATGATAAGGCGCACGTCCGATTTCTGGGAATATTTTAGGCTTTTAGGTGCGCCGTATAGTCCGGAAAATACGGTACCTTAATATATAAAAAAAAAAAACGTTTTACATCATTTTCCAGGTGTTTTTAGTCCAAAGCGACTTAGATATACATACAGGGACACCCCCTAGAGGGAGCAATGAGTGTTCCGAGCCTTGCTCAAGGGGCTAACATGGTAACTTTAGTGGGCTTGGGATTTAAACCCCTTAATCTTCAGGTTGTAATGCGTTGCCTGCCGGTCTCCCAGCTTCCACAATCAGACCTCTAGAACTGTGCTACCACGTTGATGGCACCACTGCGCCACCACGGAACATTTCATGATCATATACTTGCCCACTGTAACATAACAGTTCAGTTATGAGGAGGAAGCATGGTATCTTATAATAGACGGTAACTCTATAATCAGCATTAATGGTTCGTACCCTCACCTCCCATCAGGAGAACCTGTGTCCCATGGTATGAGGATACTAAATTAGAATTTCATTTGATCGTATCGTTTGGAACCATTTTTCTAGGAAAATGGCCTGTGAGCAGTCCAACTAGAAAACTCTTCATTAAATGGATATATATGTAAGAAGGGCGGCAGGGTGGTTTAGTGGTTAGCATGTTTTCCTCTCAGCGTTTCGAATTCCCGGTTCGAAACCCAATCTGGGTGGAGTTTCCATGTTCTCCCCGTGTCCGCGTCGGTTTCCTACCACTGTCCAAAAACATGGATCGAGTCAATTGAGTTCTTCAAATTGCCCCATATAGAGTGTGTATGTGTGAGTGAGTGTGTGTCCAGTGATAGATTGGCGCCCTGTCCTGGGTGTATCTGCCCAGCGCCCGAAATGTTCTCTCCTGGATGGGCATGGGGAACCCCCTGCAACCCTAATATAGGATAAAGCAGAAGATAATGGATGGATAAATGTAAGAACTTACTACTGTAATAGCTACTGTAGTGGGAGTGTAGTGGAACAGATGCTGGGAGTGGAACCAGTGATGATGGATGGTAATTATAGGTAACTAGCCCCCTCATCAGACTTCTGAGGATGTTTCCTCCAACTATGTAAACGTTAATTTGTGTTCTTGGTCTTCTCTTGGTGTTTTTTTCATACTTCATAGTGGTGGAGCGTGCACACAGCCTTCCTGACTCTGTGATGTTCTCTCATAGGTAACTTATGTGCGGAACACATCGTCCGAGCAGGAGGAAGTGGTTGAAGCTCTGCGAGAAGAGATCCGAATGATGGCTCACCTCAATCACCCCAACATCATCCGCATGCTGGGGGCAACCTGTGAGAAGACCAATTACAACCTGTTTGTGGAGTGGATGGCAGGTGAGGATCAGGTTGAGCGTTTGTGGGTGACCAATCTACATGTCATGGTTTTTAATTAACTTATTTTTGAATTTGAACAATATAGTTTTATACAGGTGGCACGTGGCTTAGTGCTTAGCATGTTCTCCTCTCAGCGCTAGGGATTCCCGGTTCGAATCCCAATCTGGGTGGAGTTTCTCACACACACACACACACTCAATATGGGGCCATGTTTTTGCACTGTGGGAGGAACCCGGAGAACCCGGAGGAAACCCACGCAGACACGGGGAGAACATGGAAACTCCACCCAGATGGGGATTCGAACCGGGAGTCCCTAGTGCTGAGAGGAGAACATGCTAACCAATAAACCACCATGCCACCCCACTTCAAGTTCATTCATTCTTTCATTATCTTCCACTTTATCCTCTATTAGGGTCGCGGGGGGGTTCCCCATGCCCATCCAAGGGAAGAACGTTTCGGGCGCTGGGCAGACACACCCAGGACAGGACGCCAATCTATCACTGGACACACACACAAACACACTCTACATGGGGCAATTTAGAGAACTCAATTGCCTTGATCCATGTTTTTGGACTGTGGGAGGAAACTGGAGAACCTGGAGGAAACCCACGCAGCCACGGGAGAGAACATGGAAACTCCACCCAGATGGGGATTCGAACTGGGAATCCCTAGAGCTGAGAGGAGAACATGCCAACCACTAAGCCACCATGCCACCCCACTTCAAGTTATTTGCAATAATTTGGATTATAAAAACTTTTATTATTAAATTAACCATAAACACTTATGAGCTTCATATGATTAAGTGCCTAGTCAGTCACTTTTGTGTTCATGAGCTTGAGGATCTATTCAGCTCATTGAGAACGATTTAAAGTTAAAGATTTGAGATTTATCAACCTTTTCTAATGGTATCTGGTTTCCAGGTGGCTCCGTGTCTCATCTGCTGAACAAGTACGGCGCCTTTAAGGAAGCTGTCATCATCAACTACATAGAGCAGCTGCTCCGAGGTCTGGCCTACCTTCACGAGAACCAGATCATCCACCGTGACATTAAAGGTGAGCTGCATGAAACGGCGACGCCTCACAAGAATATATACAGCATTACTTTATTATGAACTGACCTTCTGATCCATAAATGTCTGACTCCACAATACAAACCACATACATTTTCCATCCATCCATTATCTTCCACTTTATCCTATACTAGGGTCGCTTGGGGGTTTCCTTAATCACATGCCCATCCAGGGGAGAACGTTTCGGGTGCTGGGCACGTTTCGGGCATGAGTTTCCTCCGGGTTCTCCGGTTTCCTCTCACAGTCCAAAAACATGGATGAAGGACAATTGAGTTCTCCAAATTGCCCCATACAGAGTGTGTGTGAGTGAGTGAGTGTGTGTCCAGTGATAGATTGGTGTCCTGTCCTGGGTGTATCTGCCCAGTGCCCGAAACGTTCTCCCCTGGATGGGCATGGGGAACCCCCCCACGACCCTATTAGAGGATAAAGCGGAAAATAATGGATGGATGGACATTGTATTCTTGTTTTGTATAATTTTAAGTTTCAACACTGTACAGCACTTTGTTGCAGCCACCGTTGTTTTTAAAGTGCTTTATAAATAAATTTGAGGTGAGTTGGGTTTGCAGGTTGTTGGTCATTCATTCATTCATTATCTTCCGCTTTATCCTCTATTAGGGTCGCGGGGGTGGGGTTCCCCATGCCCATCCAGGGGAGAACGTTTCGGGCGCTGGGCAGATACACCCAGGACAGGGTCCCAATCTATCGCTGGTCACACACTCACTCACACAGACACACTCTATATGGGGCAATTTGGAGACTTCAATTGACTTGATCCATGTTTTTGGACTGTGGGAGGAAACCGGAGAACCCGGAGGAAACCCACGCGGACACGGGGAGAACATGGAAACTCCACCCAGATGGGGATTCGAACCAGGAATCCCTAGCGCTGAGAGGAGAACATGCTAACCACTAAGCCACCGTGCCGCCCCTTTAGCAGAATTTCTTTTTTTATTATTATTTTGTGTTCTGGACTGTTTTGTCGTTTATGTTAAAATCGCTCCCATCATCCATTCATCCATTACCTTCCACTTTATCCCATATCAGGGTCGTGGGGGGGGTTCCCCATGCCCATCCAGGGGAGAACGTTTTCGGGCGCTGGGCAGATACACCCGGGACAGGACGCCAATCTATCACTGTACACACACTCACTCACACAAACACACTCTATATGGGGCAATTTGGAGAACTCAATTGACTTTTCCATGTTTTTGAGTGTGGGAGGAAACCGGAGAACCCGGAGGAAACCCACACGGACACAGGGAGAACATGGAAACTCCACCCAGATTGGGATTCGAACTGGGAATCCCTAGTGCTGAGAGGAGAACGTGCTAACCCCGCTCCCATCATG
>JAFMOC010000409.1:305000-357500 GCA_019802505.1 Corydoras sp. C115 | reverse complement strand
ACATCGTTGTTGTACGTTTTATGGATCTGAGCTGGACTGAATCGTGGAATAATGCTGTTTCTTGTCGTTTTGGTACTTTTGACTTTATTTTCCGCGTTTTACTTCTTTTCGTGTTGAAGTCTATTGCTGTTTTATTCCAGTCTCTACTACCTCAGGTGTCTATAGAGTTTCCTCTACCAAAGTTCACTTTCTCAATATATATAATTATATATAAATATATAATAATTCTTTAATTCTTTCGACTGTTGTGGAAGATTTTTCTTGCTCTTCTTTTTAAAGATCTCCAGGGCTTAAGGGCTAATTTATATTAGCACCTTTTATATAGTGCAAATAAACTCTTGAAATCTCGGGGTTGAGGAAAAGCTCTAATTGGCGTAAGCTGTGTCCTTTTCATTTTAAGTTTATTCAAATGTTTTAAGTATTAAAGTTTTTACCCCGTTGCAAACATTTTTATAACAAATTTGACTTATTTTGGTGTTTTGTCTTTAATAAAAATGGATAATTGGTCTCATATCTCTTGTACCTGTAGTGCTTTTTTTCTTTAGTGGGCAGCATGGTGGGGTAGTGGTAGCACCTCTGCCTCTTCGCATTGGGGATCCAGGTTCGAATCCCAATCTGGGTGGTGTGCGTTTCCTCCGGGTTCTCCGGTTTCCTCCCACAGTCCAAAAACATGGATCGAGGTCAATTGAGTTCTCCAAATTGCCCCATATAGAGTGTGTCTGTGTGAGTGAGTGTGTGCCCGGCGATAGATTGGCGTCGTGTCCTGGGTGTATCTGCCCAGCGCCCGAAACGTTCTCCCCTGGATGGGCATGGGGAACCCCCCGCGACCCTAATAGAGGATAAAGCGGAATATGATGGATTGATGATGGGAGTGATTTTAACATAAACGACAAAACAGTCCAGAATACAAAATAATAATAAAAAAAGAAATTCTGCTAAAGGGGCGGCACGGTGGTTTAGTGGTTAGCATGTTCTCCTCTCAGCACTAGGGATTCCCGGTTCGAATCCCAATCTGGGTGGAGTTTCCATGTTCTCCCCGTGTCCACATGGGTTTCCTCCGGGTTCTCCGGTTTGCTCCCACAGTCCAAAAACATGGATCAAGGTCAATTGAGTTCTCCAAATTGCCCCATATAGAGTGTGTCTGTGTGAGTGAGTGTGTGTCCAGTGATTGGCGTCCTGTCCTGGGTGTATCTGCCCAGCGCCCGAGACGTTCTCCCCTGGATGGGCATGGATGATGGATGGATGGATGAATAGTAATAGACCAAATAATAGACCAAACTTGGTTCCATGGAGGAACAGAATAGAACCTTCACCACACTGCACACAAAGTTCAGAACATGCAAGTACATCCGGCATAATGGTTATAGCACGTCCGCCTTTCAGGTTTGAATTCCAATCTGTGTGGGTTTTTCAGGGTTCTCTGGTTTCCTCCCACAGTCCACAAGCATGGATTTAAGAATTGGCTGCTCAAAATTGCTGCTATATAGTGTATCTATGTGAACGAGAAAGTGTGAGTGTGTGCCCACTGATAGATTGGTGTCCTGTCCTGGGTGTATCTGCCCAGCGCCCCAAACGTTCTCCCCTAGATGGGCATGGAGAACCCACCTCGCCCCAGTATACGATTATGCAAGATATGATGAGGTGGCACGGTGGCTTAGTGAATAGCATGTTCTCCTCTCAGCGCTGGGGACTCCCGGTTCGAATCCCCATCTAGGAGTTTCCATGTTCTCCCCGTGTCCACATGGGTTTCCTCCGGGTTCTTCGGTTTCCTCCCACAGTCCAAAAACATGGATCAAGGTCAATTGAGTTCTCCAAATTGCCCCATATAGAGTGTGTCTGAGTGAGTGCGTCCTGTCCTGGGTGTATCTGCCCAGCGCCTGAGACGTTCTCCCCTGGATGGGCATTGGGAACCCCACCGTGACCCTAATAGAGGATAAAGCGGGAGATAATGAATGGATGGATAACTCGTTTTGGTCCAAACTTTTTATTCTGTTCTAAAAACTCGAGCAGCTGTTTATTTTTACTCCATAACACAAAACACGATGGAAAACGTTTGCCCTCTCAGTTTAATCTTCTGTCACGTTTTAATAACGTTCTAATAACGTTTAAATAAACTGTGCGTTATGTTTAAGTTATAAAAGTTTTATATATAATATAAAATCTAAAAAATAATATAAAATTTAATCTAAAAGTTTTATTCACACGTTGTGACTGAGCTCAGGGTGAAGCATGGCGCGCTCTCTCGTCGTCATGGTGACGGCGCGGCGCCCCTAACGAGTTCCTATTGGTCAGCGCTCTCTCACCATACACCGTCACCCACTCGCGCCATTGAACCACTCATACCTAGGGGGGAGAGTGCGCTCTCTGATTGGTCGTCGTGTATCGGGGCGGGCACATGCGCGACCTTGCTGTTTACTGATTGGTCGCGGGACGCGCGGTTCCTAACGTTCTGCAGATGGTACAGGTATGTTCTGCACGTATAAAAACACGAGGGCATCTGTTCTGCACCACCCTGCTGCAACTGCCCTCAGAATCCCCGCCACAGCATTACAGACACCCTGACATTAAAGGTGAGTCCATTTTATTTAAACTAGAAATAGTTTGATTTAAACGATTGAAAATAAAACTTTCAAGATTCAAGAAAATGTTATTATTTATATCACACGTGGAACACGAGATAAAAAACAAATTACAATTATATATATATATTTAATTTATTTTATAATATTTTATTTATTTATTACATACAAATGTAGGATGGCACGGTGGTTTAGTGGTTAGCATGTTCTCCTCTCAGCACTAGGGATTCCCGGTTGGAATCCCAATCTGGGTGGAGTTTCCATGTTCTCCCCGTATCCGCGTGGGTTTCCTCCGGGTTCTCTGGTTTCCTCCCACAGTCCAAAAACATGGATCAAGTCAATTGTGTTCTCCAAATTGCCCCATATAGAGTGTGTTTGTGTGAGTGAGTGTGTGCCCGGGGATAGATTGGTGTCCTGTCCTGGGTGTATCTGCCCAGCGCCTGAAACGTTCTCCCCTGGATTGGCATGGGGAACCCCACCGCGACCCTAATAGAGGATAAAGTGGAATATAATGGACGGCTGGATAACTAATAAATGATCAAACAAAATGAATGTAACTACAGTTTGAAAAATGGATAAATACCCTCATGAAGGGCACTTTTTATAGATGAATAATGGATCTGAAGTTTCAACACCCTAAAAACGCCCCTGTATGTATATATATATATATATATATATATATATATATATATATATATATATATATATATATATATACAGTTATATATATATAGTTGGTGGCATGGTGGTTAGTGGTTGGCATGTTCTCCTCTCAGCACTAGGGATTCCTGGTCCGAATCCTCATCTGGGTGGAGTTTCCATGTTCTCCCCGTGTCTGTGGGTTTCTGCTTGGGTTTCCTCTGCGGGTTTCTTTGGGAGTTTCTCATCCCACCCAGTCCATAAACATGGATCAAGTCAATTGAATTCTCCAAATTGCCCCATATAGAGTGTGTATGAGTGAGTGAGTGTGTGCCCAGCGATAGATTGGCGTCCTGTCCTGGGTGTATCTGCCCGGCGTACGAAACGTTCTCCCCTGGATGGGCATGGGGAACCCCACCGCGACCCTAATGGAGGATAAAGCGGAAGATAATGAATGAATGAATGAATTAATATATATATATATATATATATATATATATATATGCATCGTTTGTGTTGGTGGGCGCACTCTTAACATGTGTCCGCGTTTCCGATTGGTTGACTTTCAAACAGCCCGCCTCTCCCCCGATAACAGACAGCACAGTCATCCAATGGCAGATTATAAAACACGGGCGTCTGGCTTTCAATAACAATGCGGGACAACGTCTCATTTTGCGGGACGTGTGCAAAGTAACGGAATTGCGGGACTGTCCCGCACAAAGCGGAACATCTGGTCAAAACAATAAACATTTCCCCCGAACGCCACGCTTTAACGGTTAGTCATACGGTCACGCGCAGAGTCAAGCGTGGAGTCGATTAGCCAAATCAGGAACCGAAGTAAGAGTCGACTCTGGGGTTTGCTCGCCGCAGCCGGCTCTACCGGCGGAAGTCGGTGCGTGTGTTATTGAGAGCCGACTCGGTCTCACATGAGAGCTGACCTTCTGACGCTGAGGCCGCCGCCTCCGACTCTAACACCCGCTGAATGAGCTTAAGGTCAGTTTCATCCTCACACTCAACTCAACTACACAACTCAAATCAACTCAACTCAACAACTCAACTCCCCTCAAACCGCCAGCTTCCACTGAATTCAAAGCCGAGGTCGCTAGCGCTCGTGGTTCCGTTAGCTGTTATTTGTGTCGTCAGTTTCTCACTTCTAACATTAAAACATCCATTATCTTCTGCTTTATCCTCTATTAGGGGCGCGGGGGGGTTCCTCATGTCCACCCAGGGGAGAACGCTGGGCAGATAGACCCAGGACAGGACACCATTCTATCACTGGACACACACTCACTCACACAGACACACTCTATATGGGGCAATTTTGAGATTTCAATTGACTTGATCCATGTTTTTGGACTGTGGGAGGAAACCGGAGAACCCGGAGGAAACCCATGTGGACACGGGGAGAACATGGAAACTCCACCCAGATGGGGATTCGAACCGGGATTCCCTAGAGCTGAGAGGAGAACATGCTAACCACTAAGCCACCGTGCCGCCTTGTTATATTTCATCCATTATCTTCCTGCTTTATCCTCTATTAAGGGGGGGGGGGGTTCCCCATGCCCATCCAGGGGAGAACGTTTCGGGCGCTGGGCAGATACACCCAGGACAGGACGCCAATCCATCACTGGGCACAAACTCACTCACACAAACACACTCTATATGGGGCAATTTGGAGAATTCAATTGACTTGATCCATGTTTTTGGACTGTGGGAGGAAACCAGAGAACGTGGAGGAAGCCCACGTGGACACGGGGAGAACATTACGTTTTATTCCATTCATTATCTTCCACTTTATCCTCTACTAGGGTCGCCATGCCCATCTAGGGGAGAAAATTTCAGGCACTGAGCATTTACACCCAGGACAGGGCACTGGGCACTCAGACACACTCTATATGGGGCAATTTGGAGAATTCAATTGACCTTGATCCCTGTTTTTGGGACTGTGGGAGGAAACCGGAGAACCCGGAGGAAACCCACACGGACACGGGGAGAACATGGAAACTCCACCCAGATTGAGATTCGACCCGGGAATCCCTAGCGCTGAGAGGAGAACATGCTAAACACTAAACCACCGTGCCGCCCTGCATCAAAACATCAAATATTTATTCATAAACTGAAATTCAGCATCATTTATTAAAACTTTATCTGTTAGTCGTCTCTGCTGTGAGAGCAGAGCAGCTGATGGGTGAAGTGAAGGTGTAGTGTTAATCCGATTACAGCAGTAATGACTGAATAATCTGAGATCAGCTCGAACATCTGAGACCCACTGAGCACACACACTATAATAAAACAACATGGAGTTATTAAACTAAAGTCCTGTGATTTATTTACAATAACATGCACAACCTCCAGTGCCTTATTGCTTTTATAAAACGCTTACAAACCCACTATAATAAAAAAAAAAACAAGATTTGATTAATAAATGCATTAATTAATAGATAGATGGTTTTCCACACATAATCTAGTCCAGTTTTAAAGTGAACACTGACCACTGAGTAACAGAATACCTGTTTCAACTACTGCCATCTAGTGGTCATTAGAGGTTATTGACAATAAAACACACCTCTAACCGCTTATATCAATGCATGCTATACAATACATTTATTCCCAACATTCTTTTTTTTTTTTTTTTTTTTTATAAACTGTGTTCTGTATTCTGATCACATTACAGAACTTGAAGACCAGTTTATTAACTTTTATGAGGTTTAAAAAAACACATTTATGAGAATCCAACCTTATTTTTATTATATTGTTTATTATATTTTTATTATAACTGCGGCGGCACGGTGGTTTAGAGGTTAGCATGTTCTCCTCTCAGCTCTAGGGATTCCCGGTTTGAATCCCCATCTGGGTGAAGTTTCCATGTTCTCCCCGTGTCTGCGTGGGTTTCCTCCGGGTTCTCTGGTTTGCTCCCACAGTCCAAAAACATGGATCAAGTGAATTGAATTCTCCAAATTGCCCCATATAGAGTGTATGTGTGTGTGAGTGAGTGTGTCCAGTGATAGATTGGCGTTCTGTCCTGGGTGTATCTGCCCAGCGCCCGAAACGTTCTCCCCTGGATGGGCATGGGGAACCCCCCCCCCCCTGTGACCCTAATAGAGGATAAAGCGGCAGATAATGAATGAATGAATATTTGTAACTGTGACTAAATTTTGTTGCCAAAAACCAGTTTCTTGTGATTTAATTTTCAGTAAGCTTCTTTATGAATCAAATCTTGTTTTTTTTATTATAGTATGTATACATACATAGTATATATAGTATTATAAAAGCAATAAGGCACTCGAGGTTGGATATTATTGTGAATGAATCACAGAAAAGAGGTGTAAGTGTAACTGCCTCATGCCCAACACCTCTTTCCCAAGATTTATTCACAATAATGCACATCCTCTTGCACCTTTTGCTTTAATATCTGACTTTAAGTGATGAAATGATCTATTTTGTCTGCAGTACTTACACACAGAGAAATTAGTCCTCCACGTTTTACCCATCAGTGCAGTGAAACACACACATACACACACGGAGTGAAGTGAGCACACATGCAGTGTGGTGGGCAGCCTTGTACAAGGCGCCCAAAGAGCTTTTGAGGTTAGGTGTCTTGTTCAAGGCTACTTCAGCCATAGTACTTGCCAGGACCGGGAATCGCAAGGCTGGTTCCTTAAACACGAGTTATTTTCTGGTTGAAATATTGAAATATTTAATTACACTGCCTCATCTCAAATATCCACAAACTAGTTGGAAACTAATCCTTGTTTTTGAACAGGTTGCGGTTAAATAGGTAAAAGGTCACTGGTTGACAGCTCTCTGACCTTTGCCCCATTAAACACTTAATCCAGTTACAGAGGACTTGCACATACTCAGTTCCCTGCGTTTGTTCACGTTCCTTCACGTTCTTCGTTCTGCCTTGTTCTGATGAACAGCTTTTAAACGACTGGCTTTAGTTTTGTGATTGTAATTGATAATAACCGATTCATTTTTTTTTCTTTTCTCTTATAGTCCACTCACAATGCCTGGATCCCTACCCTCAAATTACGTGGCCACTTGGCCCAAAGATGTAGGTATCATCGCCATGGAGGTCTACATTCCCTCGCAGTACGTGGACCAGGCGGAACTGGAGGAGTTTGATGGGGTGGGCGCGGGGAAGTACACCGTTGGACTCGGCCAGGCACGGATGGGCTTTTGCTCGGACAGAGAGGACATTAACTCGCTGTGTCTGACCGTGGTGCAGAGACTCATGGAGAGAAACAACCTGACGTATGACACCGTTGGACGGCTGGAGGTGGGAACCGAGACCATCATAGACAAATCCAAGTCGGTTAAGACTGTTCTAATGCAGCTGTTTGAGGAGTCGGGGAATACAGATGTGGAAGGTGTTGACACGACTAATGCTTGTTATGGAGGCACTGCTGCTCTTTTTAATGCCGTTAACTGGATAGAGTCTAGCTCATGGGATGGTAAGCATTTTCAAACCTGATTCTGATTTTCAATGTGAATTTTAAATGAATAAACGAAACATGGCCCAGCGATGGTTTGGCGCCCTGTCCTGGGTGTATCTGCCCAGCGCCCGAAACGTTCTCCCCTGGATGGGCATGGGGAACACCACCGCGACCCTAATAGAGGATAAAGCGGGAGATAATGAATGAATGAAACTAAACATGACTTTAAACCCCTGATTAAAATGTTACTGTTATTTAATGTGGCGGCACGGTGGCTTAGTGGTTAGCACGTTCTCCTCTCAGCGCTAGGGATTCCCGGTTTGAATCCCCATCTGGGTGGAGTTTCCATGTTCTCCCCGTGTCTGCGTGGGTTTCCTCCGGGTTCTCCGGTTTCCTCCCACAGTCCACAAACATGGATCAAGTCAATTGAGTTCTCCAAATTGCCCCATATAGAGTGTGTCTGTGTGAGTGAGTGTGTGCCCAGTGATAGATTGGCGCCCTGTCCTGAGTGTATCTGCCCAGCGCCCGAAACGTTCTCCCCTGGATGGGCATGGGGAACCCCCCCCCCATGACCCTAATAGAGGATAAAGCGGGAGATAATGAATGAATGAATGTTATTTAAAGTAATATTGTGATTTGCTTGTTCTGTTATCTTGCGCAGGGCGCTATGCTCTGGTAGTGGCTGGTGATATTGCAGTGTATGCTACAGGCAGTGCCAGACCCACCGGAGGGGCCGGAGCGGTGGCCATGTTGGTTGGACCAAATGCCCCACTAGCATTCGATCGAGGTACATGGTCTTGAAAACCCAGATGTTATGAACTTTGACATACATAACTAGAGAAATATCTGAATCAATGTCAACACACTAGAGCAGAATACTACAGAGTTTACATGTAAACACTGATAACTGCTTCCATGCGGGTGGCCCTGTGGTTATTGCCCTCATTTCACAAGGATTTAATTCTCAGGTGAGGCAAACAAAAGTGTGTGTGTTTGGATATCTGGAGTGAACTGCAGTTACCTCCTGTGATTAAAAAGCATTTAACGGAAAAATAACTTTATCAATGTGATCCAATAATACTTGGAAACTGAAGTTATTTATTATCTAGCTTAAGTTCTAGGCAGAAATCCTCTCATGCAATACAGTGCCACCTAGTGGATGAAGATATCAATTACCAATAATGATTCCCCCACTTTTTTTGTATTTTATATTTTCATGTTTTTAAAGACAGAATAATGTTGATGTGAAGATGGAGCCTAATAGATTAAGCAATTATTGCAAGTAAAAAGGCTTTAAAAAAATAATATTAATAATAATAATAATAATAATGTGTGTGTATGTATATATATATATATATATATATATATATATATATATATATATATATATATATATATATATGAAAATCATAATATATCAAGCAATGTTTTTTATTCTACTGTGAAATTAAGCTGTCACACAGTCAGTGTAAACACAATAACAATTATATTTACAAAAATACATTATTGTAACTGGAGGTGACATGGTGGTTTAGAGGTTCTGGGTGGAGTTTGCATGTTCTCCCCGTGTCTGCGAGGGTTTCCTCCCACAGTCCAAAAACATGGATTAAGGTCAATTCGATTCTCCAAATTGCCCCATATAGAGTGTGTTTGTGTGTGTGAGTAAGTGTGTACCCAGTGATGGATCGGCACCCTGTCCTGGGTGTAGTGTATTTGCCCAGCGCCAAAAATATTCTCTCCTGGATGGGCATGGGACAACCCCCCCCCCCTCCACAACCCTAGTAGAGAATAAAGCAGAAGATGATGGATGTATTAGTGTAACCTGTATGCTTCTGTATCTGCTTTTTTATTATATGACAAAATCTATGGTCAGATAAGAAAAGCTTATAGTCATGACATTGTCATTTTATAATCTGAATAATATACAGTTTATGAGTGAGGGATGATTTTTTTTTTTACAAGTTACAGATACATTGCATAGTACAGCATGTTTTATAAACCACAGGTTCCAGGATTGGTTTAATGTGTTGGCTTTGTCTTGCAGGTCTACGAGGGACACATATGCAGCATGCATATGATTTCTATAAGCCCGATATGGTGTCTGAGTACCCTGTGGTAGATGGCAAGCTCTCTATTCAGTGCTACCTCAGTGCGTTAGACAGATGTTATGCAGTGTATCGCAACAAAATCCAGGCTCAATGGCAAAGAGGTGTGTAACTGTGTCTGCTCATTCATTACACAAATCACTATCACACACATCTCTACTAATGCTGTGCTCACTAAAGTGGGAATGTGACGGTCTGAACGTGAAGAGTTGTTTTTTTGTTCATATTTCAAATGTGCAGTTTGTACAGTTCAGTCACTTCAGATAAATTTGTTCCACTATATAAAATAATAAAACTAGCCAGGCAAAAAACAAGACAGAACACAAGTAACCTCAGAATCCCCTCAACAGACTTAAAACCACTTATTAACATGTACATCAGACAAATATGGCACACTGAATGGGACATCCAGAGCACAAACAAACCTCATGAAATACAATCGAAAATCGATAACGGACCAAGAACCCACCATGGACGGCGCATAGACCAAGTCATCCACTCAAGATGCAGAATCGGAGACACCAGAATAACCCATCAACACCTAATAAAAGGAGAAACCCCACCGATATGTCCAACCTGCCAAACACCCATCACAATGAAACATATTCTAATAGAATGCCCCCGACACAACAAGAAGAGACAAATACCAAAAACCATCGAGGAAGCTCTCACTTGGGACAACTCAAGAGCGGTGCTGAGATATCTCACGGCTATAAAGATAAAAACGGAAATATAAGAGTGACTGGAATATAAGGGGGCGGCACGGTGGCTTAGTGGTTAGCATGTTCTCCTCTCAGCACTAGGGATTCCCGGTTTGAATCCCCATCTGGGTGAAGTTTCCATGTTCCAGTAAATTGAATTCTCAAAATTGCCCCATATAGAGTGTGTCTGTGTGTGTGTGTGTGCCCAGCGATAGATTGGCGACCTATCCTGGGTATCTGCCCAGCGCCCGAGACGTTCTCCCTGGATGGGCATGGGGAACCCCCCCCCCCACGACCCTAATAGAGGATAAAGCGGGAGATAATGAATGAATGAATGGAATATAAGGACAAAGTGAAAATATACAGACTATAAATTTATACCTTATCCTGCCATTGGATGGCATACAAATGCTAAATATGGCGTTAAAACACAAATAAATATAAAATAATACATATAAAGCTTAATTTGAGAACATTCTGATTCTGCAGGGTTTTTGTTTCTGAAGAGCTGCAATGCACACTTTCATACTCCTCTGGCTCGCCTCCTGCTCATTTTCATAAAACACAGACAGTCCAAGCCTTCAGGTCATTTGTGCTGTCCTCATTCCACACCCCACACAGACAGTGCAATTTTTAAATTAATGGAAACTGAAAAATGCTCCCATTTAAGGTGTTGTAGTATATGAAGTACCGTATTTTCCGGACTATAAGGCGCACCTCAGAGCCAAAAATTTTCCCAGAAATCGGACGTGCGCCTTATAATCCGGTGCACCTTATACGTGTACTGAGTTCCAAATTCTATAAACGTATTGTTGTGCGACCGAAAATTAATTGGGAGCTTGCCGTCATTCCGGGAGGATTAAATAAAGAACTCCAACCGCTGGACATTGGCGTAAACGGGGCGTTTAAAGTAAAGTTGCGGGCGGCGTGGGAGCGATGGATGATAGACGGCGAACAAACGTTTGGGCAGCGGTGGGCGAGTTACGCCAGCGTCTGTGAATGGATTGTGGACGCCTGGGCTGAGGTTTCTGCTGTAACCGTTGTCCGAGCTTTCACGAAACTCCACGAGACGGACTCGGACATCGATGAGAGGGAACACCGGAGTGCTCGATAGTGAAATTGCGCAGCTTTTTAATTCAGACACAGAAGACGAGGACTTTGATGGATTTGTGGGAGAAGAGAGATTAAAATGTGTTTGTCAAATAGTAGAATAAACTTCAATTATAAATCAGCGTTTTGCATCCTTTACTTTTCTTGTAGATCGTATGTTTTAGCAAGTGCCTTATAATACGCTGCCGTACAGAATAAGTACCGTACAGAAATAGAGTCCGTAATTGAGACTACGCCTTATAGTACGGTGCGCCTTATACGTGGGTCAAGTACAGAAATAGACCCCGTAATTCAGACTGCGCCTTATAATACGGTGCACCTTATGGTCCGGAAAATACGGTACTAAAGGTATTTAGTTTTTATTCCCCTCCCACTTGTCATTTGTTTAATAGGGCTTTTTATGTTTTGTTTTTCAGAGATGTGAAGGCTGAGGACACTTATTTTGACCGAGATGTAGAGAAGGCTTTCATGAAGGCCAGCTCTGAGATGTTTGAGGAGAAAACCAAGGCCTCTCTTCTTATCTCCAACCAAAATGGAAACATGTACACACCATCTGTTTATGGCTGCCTGGCCTCTGTTCTAGCACAGTATGTTCTCGCTTGTTGCTTTCCTTGAAATACTTTCAAATTCTGTTTTGCGTTTGGATATTAAATTCTACTTAAAACAGTCAATTTGATCCCAAAACTCCCACAGTCCAGATTCATAGAGCTGAACACACATGAGGTTTGGATTACAGTTCAGCAGACCAAAATAATAAGGTGTATCATAAATATCTATTAAACAGAAATATAATGTGCATCAAGCTCCTTAGATTTCACTCAGAATCCCACTAACTTGTAACTGAACGGATTTAATAATAATTAATTAAATATAAATATAAGGCGGCACGGTGGTTTAGTGGTTAGCATGTTCTCCTCTCAGCGCTAGGGATTCCCGGTTCGAATCCCCATCTGGGTGAAGTTTCCATGTTCTCCCCGTGTCTGCGTGGGTTTCCTCCGGGTTCTCCGGTTTCCTCCCACAGTCCAAAAACATGGATCAAGTCAATTGAATTCTCAAAAATTGCCCCATATAGAGTGTGTCTGTGTGAGTGAGTGTGTGCCCAGCGATGGATTGGCGCCCTGTCCTGGGTGTATCTGCCCAGCGCCCGAGACGTTCTCCCCTGGATGGGCATGGGGAACCCCACCGCGACCCTAATAGAGGATAAAGCGGGAGATAACGAATGAATGAATAAATATAAATATAAGGCGGCACGGTGGCTTAGTGGTTAGCATGTTCTCCTCTCAGCACTAGGGATTCCCAGTTCGAATCCCCATCTGGGTAGAGTTTCCATGTTCTCCCCGTGTCTGCGTGGGTTTCCTCCGGGTTCTCCGGTTTCCTCCCACAGTCTAAAAACATGGATCAAGGTCAATTGAGTTCTCCAAATTGCCCCATATAGAGTGTGTCTGTGTGAAGTGAGTGTGTGCCCAGCGATGGATTGGCGCCCTGTCCTGGGTCTATCTGCCCAGCGCCCAAGACATTCTCCCCTGTATGGGCATGGGGAACCCCCCGCGACCCTAATAGAGGATAAAGCGGGAGATAATGAATGAATGAATATATAAAATATATTCAAAATACAGAATTTAAAAGCAAAGCCAAAACACAACTAATTAGTCTGATACTGAGATTAGTATGAAGCTCGTTAATCATAACCAGCATGAGCTCCCTCGTTATATACACAGTAATTATTCGCATGATGTAAACAAGTCATTTATTGATGGAGAGCTGTTTACAATAGCACATTGTCACAAAGCAGCTTTACAGTGTTATAACACCCAAAGAACAAGCTGAAGCGAAAGCGGCAAAACAAAACTCCTGTTATGTTGTTGTCTTAAGGAAGAAACCTTGGCTCGGTGGGGGACTCATTCTCCTTGAGCGGCCGGGCAGCATCAACAGTGTGACACTAATGTACAGATTGTGTGATGATCGGGTGACCCGTATTTAACAATTGGAAAAGTCCATTGAGGGCGTTCTACCGCCAGTCCAATACGAATCAGGGTTCCATTCAGTTGTCGTAGCTGCAGTGCTTCAGCAGAGCCATGGATGAAGATCTAAATGTTCAGAATCAGAATACTATTTTAGTCCCCGGGGGAAATTGCAGTTTTTACAGATGCTCCATTAGACTTGTTTATATATACAAAAGGGCAATATAGAAAAACTTACAATAAGCACAGTAAAATTAAACTAAAAGTACTAAAATATGCAATAAAGTAAAAGTAAATTGGTAAAGTTTGCTAAATATTAACACAATATTTTTTCTAATTTACAATTCCAACTTTTAAGTAAGTTAAATGCGATGTACATATCCATTTGAAACCACTATGTTTTTACTGTAAGCCAGTGATTCTCAATTATTTTCTGTTAAGCCCCCACTAGGAAAAAGAAAACATTTTGCCCCCACCACACCACACCAACCCCCCCCCTACGACCACTAGTATGATTTGTCTATAAATTTGTTATAAGTACACCTCTTTTATAACAATAAAGAAAACAAAAAAGAAAGAAATATAGATCAACTTAGAACAAAGAATCATTTTATTAACTTTGTTTTGTAGTTTGTATCAGAAACGAATCAAAACCTTATTTAAACTAGAAACATTTTTGAACTGACTGGAATTTGATACTGAAAAATGAAATTAAATAAAATCAATAAATAATAATAAATTCAAAGTCATCAGCAACATTTTTTTTTAATCAAAATAATGAAGTCAGAACTAATGTCTCCAACGTGCCCGTTTTGCAGCACAGCTTTTCTGCAGTAGCTTTCATAAAGCGTTAAAACTCAATTAAAAACTCAAGCGGTTATCAGCGTGATTGGGGTGTAATATCTTTAAGTGACGCCTTCATCTATTTGGCTTCATGCTGTCCGCTGCCAACATTTAAAGACACAGCAGACACACCGCTCTTTCTTTCTTGTTTCCTCGTTTTAGTTTTCGGTTGACTTTTGTTGCTCTCATTATCTTCGTCTCTCTCCGTCTTTCTCTCCTCATCTCTGTTAAATATTTCTCCATGTTGTCTCTTGAGGGTTTGTTCAGTACACTTAATATCAGTTGCTCTGTGATTTCTTGTTATGCGCCCCCCCCCAGGCACCGCACTATTTCAGAAGCACTGCTGTAAGCACAAAGTAAACAGACAAGGTTTTGCAACCGAACGTTTGGAAATTGTACATTTTTGTCTGTGCGTTTGCACCACTTGGTCTGAAGTTTGGCCTTCTGGCTTGATGGATATTCTTCTTATGAATGTTGTCATGACAATATTAAGGCATTTTCACGATTAATTAATTAATTAATTAATTTAAATATTGGTCACGGGGGCAAACACAAAGGCGAACACATGTATGTACACATTTACATCAGGTGACAGTTTAGTGTCTGCTGTTGAACGGACTTGCAGGTCTTAAGACTCTGAGAAGACGTCCATACAAGACATTGAATAGATATTTTTTTCTTGATTGTTCACAGACACCAGCTCAGCAGCTGGCAGGTCAGAGAATCGGAGTCTTCTCCTATGGTTCAGGTTTTGCTGCTACACTTTACTCAATCAGCATCACACAGGACGCGACCCCTGGTGAGTTCTTATGCTTTTATAACCTCATGTTGCATAACGAAAGTGATGTTCCTCATATCTGATTTGCGTTCAGGCTCAGCGCTGGATAAACTTGTCAGCAGTCTGTCAGACATGCAGGAGCGCCTGGACTCCAGGAAAAAGGTTCCACCTGCCGTGTTTGCAGATAACATGAAGCTCAGAGAGGAGACTCATCATTTGGGTGCGTTATCAAAGTCTGTTTATATTCGGTGTTGGAGGTTGGAGGATAGAATAGAACATGGGCTGTTCAGTCCACTCCATGCTTTTTATTCACTGAATTATCATTCATTCATTCATCATCTCCCACTTTATCCTCTATTAGGGTCGCGGTGGGGTTCCCCATGCCCATCCAGGGGAGAACATCTCAGGCGCTGGGCAGATACACCCAGGACAGGGCGCCAATCCATCGCTGGGCACACACTCACTCACACAGACACACTCTATATGGGGCAATTTTGAGAATTCAATTGACTTGATCCATGTTTTTGGTCTGTGGGAGGAAACCGGAGAACCCGGAGGAAACCCACGCGGACACGGGGAGAACATGGAAACTTCACCCAGATGGGGATTCGAACCGGGAATCCCTAGTGCTGAGAGGAGAACATGCTAACCACTAAGCCACCGTGCCGCCTTCACTGAATTATATAGACTTTAATACAATTATTAACTCACATCTACATAGACATCCATTTTTGGACAGCTGTAGACTTTTTATACATTTTAAGAACAGTTTTCCTCTTCACTATAACTGCTCCAGTTTACACAACATGTAAATAAAAAAAACATGGTTGGGTCAGTTTGGTGTGGGAGAACTTGATAGAACAAACAAAATAGGTTTTAAAAAAATCTTTTTTTTTTAAAACCACTTTTATATTTATATTGTATTAAATTACTTTAGGCGGCATGGTGGCTTAGTGATTAGCATGTTCTCCTCTCAGCACTAGTGATTCCCGGTTCGAATCCCAATCTGGGTGGAGTTTCCATGTTCTCCCCGTGTCTGTGTGGATTTCCTCCGGGTTCTCCGATTTCCTCCCACAGTCCAAAAACATGGATCAATTGAGTTCTCCAAATTGCTCCTTGTAGAGTGTGTTTGTGTGCGTGTGAGTGTGTACCCAGTGATAGATTGGCGTCCTGTCCTGGGTCTATCTGCCCAGCACCCGAAACGTCCCTCCCCCCCCCCCCCCCCCCCCCCCCCCCCCCCCCCCCCCCCCCCCCCCCCCCCCGACGTCACTACTCACCTCACTATTCATCCATCCATTATCTTCCGCTTTATCCTATATCAGGGTCGCGGTGGGTTTCCCATGCCCATCCAGGGGAGAACGTCTCGGGCGCTGGGCAGATACACCCAGGACAGGGCGCCAATCTATCACTGGAGACACACTCACTCACACAAACACACTCTATATGGGGCAATTTGGAGAATTCAATTGAACATGATCCATGTTTTTGGACTGTGGGAGGAAACCGGAGAACCCGGAGGAAACCCACATGGACACGGGGAGAACATGGAAACTCCATCCAGATGGGGATTCGAACTGGGAATCACTAGTGCTGAGAGGAGAACATGCTAACCACTAAACCACCCGCTTACCTCACTAATTTTGGATAAATAATCAAAACTCCCAACAGAACCTTCTAATCTGGTAGAGTTTCAGAAGTCCAGTCCAGTGTGGTGTAGAAACTGTTCATGGCAAAGAGACCAGTTTGAAATGAGATGTTCTCAGATGTTTTAGTCCATAGATCATCACTGCTTTGAACCTGTACCAGGATTACAATAAACATTTGTGTGTTTTGGTTTTCAGTAAATGTATTGAATATTTCTTACTCACTTTCTGATTTCTGATTCGTTCCTACAGCAAACTATGTCCCTCAGGGTTCTGTAGATGAGTTGTTCCTGGGAACATGGTACTTAACCCGCGTGGATGAAAAACATCGGCGATATTATGCTAGATGTTCCCAAAATAAGCAGCGATCGATGGAGGCAGGACTCGTCAGTTCCCTTGGTGCATCTGAGGTATGACAACCGCTTCTTTTATTCACCCCATTTGAAGCTTTATACGGAGTCTGGGGGCAATGTTTTATTAAACAGTAGAAATACAAACACTCTGGGGATCAACCCCCAGTTCTCTGATTTCCCCCCCACGGTCTAAAAGCATTGATTCAAGGTGAATCGGATTATCTAAATTGCCCCAAGTATATGTGTGTGTAAAATTCATATTTGCTTTTAAGATTAATAAACATTTTTGCTAGTAACCAACAGAGACAAGTCCATATAAATTACATTACATATAGGTGGTGGCTTAGTAGTTAGCATGTTCTCCTCTCAGCGCTAGGGATTCCTGGTTCGAATCCCAGTCTGGGTGAAGTTTCCATGTTCTCCCCGTGTCCGTGTGGGTTTCCTCTGGGTTCTCCAGTTTCCTCCCACAGTCCAAAAACATGGATTAAGTCTATTGAATTTTCCAAATTGCCCCATATAGAGTGTGTCTGTGTGAGTGAGTGTGTGCCTAGTGATAGATTGGCACCCTATCCTGGGTGTGTATGCCCAGCGCCCGAAACGTTCTCCCCTGGATGGGCATGGGGACCCCCCCACCCCCCCTGCGACCCTAATAGAGGATAAAGCAGGAGATAATGAATGAATGAATAAAAAAAAAAATATAATATATATATATATATATATATATATATATATATATATATATATATATATATATATATATTATATATATATAATATATATAAATAAGGCGGTGGCATGTTCTCCTCTCAGCACTAGGGATTCCCGTTTCGAATCCCCATCAGGGTGGAGTTTCCATGTTCTCCCCGTGTCCATGTGGCTTTCCTCCGGGTTCTCCTGTTTCCTCCCACAGTCCAAAAACATGGATCACGGTCAATTGAATTCTCCAAATTGCCCCATATAGTGTTTGTGTGAGTGAGTGTGAGGCCAGTGATAGATTGGTGTCTCCTGGGTCTATCTGCCCAGCTCCCGATGGGAACCCCCCCCCCCCCCCCCCCCCCCCCCCCCCCCCCCCCGCTGCCGCCCATTATTATGTATATTTTTATTTACAGTGCTCTGTTTTTACATGTTATTCACTTATTATGATTTTGATGAGATGCATTTCCTGTTTAAACATGTTATTGATGACTTCCCTGTAGCACATCCCCAGCCCTGTGAAAAAAATGCCCCGCATTCCAGCTACCACAGCTTCCTCTGACGTGGTCACTATCAGTAACGGAGAGCACTAAATTTGACCTCTATGAGGTACATGAACTCACAGCCAACTTTACGTATAAAGGATCGGGACGACAGAGCAAGAGAGTGGAACCCTGTCCACAAACGGTGCAGAATTCAATGTTTTGTTTTTTTTTTACTCCGCTGGTTTGGAATAGTCATCGTAGTTTAGGACAGACTTCATTTAAACTCATTGACACAGGATAATGTATGACGAGGTTGTGTTGGGGTGGTGTTGGTGTCGTCTGCGCAGTCGTGCTGATCTATGCAGAAACAACCGAATGTTAAAACAGAACCTCAATCTGATTTCAGATCAGTTTTAGATTATGTCTCATTTTGAGTTTTCATAGTTTACAGTGTTGCATTTTAAACACCTCTCTCCAACACGGTTCAGGAAAGCAGCAATAAAGTGGTGTGTGTGTGTGTGGGGGGGGTGGGGGGGGGGGGGGGGGGTCACAATGTCCTTCAAATTCATTTTTCGTGCTTAGTTTTCTTAATGCTGCTCTTCATTAGCATTGTGTGTGATGCACTTAGTGAGGGAAAAGATATGGATGTTATAGGTCAGACATCCAAACACTTAGATAATCATGTACTATTGGACGAAAACGGGGAACCCGTTCCCTCAAGGAGCACAAAGACATCAACATACTGAAGCTTTTAATCTGAAGTCTGGACCTTTTTGCTGAGGGGAGGCTTATCATCTGAGCCTCTGTGCTGCTCTGTCTATTAGAATATACCAGAATATATTAACAGAAATTTATTTCAGCTCACTTTGAGTATCAAATTAGAAATATGAATCCTATCCCGGTACTCGTGGGTTTAAAGGCAGTGGGCACATCGGCAGTTTTAAAAAGATTAAAAGGAAATTGAGAGAAATATATGACTGGTACTTTTATTACTGTCACTTGTCCCCTATCTCGACAAGTCCAGAGCTTCTGCTCCTATATACATATAATATATATACTTTTCATTGGGGCTTTTGCCCTATATCAATTCTTTTGCAGTTGCCCCCCTCATTGAAATAGTTTCTATTGCATTTATGAGCTGTATTAATCATCTTATGTCAGCTACAACTCTATGTACATAATTTGCTTTATGTAATCAGATCACCAAAAAATCTCTACATCATCCCCCAGTCTTGTTTAATGTGCAGTCTCAAACCAAGTGTGCTCTCATATTTTATACAAATAAAGATGAGCATATTCACAGAGTATATAACATGGTGTAGACGATGTAAGGGCTTAGTTTTGGATTTGGATAGTTTTTTAGTTTCGGGACAGGACGCCAATCTATCGCTGGGCAATTTATCCATAGAAAACAAATTGGTAAAAAAAAATTATGGATTCATATGTTTGCAGTTCCTCATCATTGAAATAGTTTCTATTGCATCCACAAGTTGTTTTAATCATCTTAAAGTAGCTACAACTCTTTATGTACTTATAATTTGTTGTCAGATTACCGAAAAATCACTACATCATATCGCTGGGCAATTTATCCATAGAAAACAAATTGGTAAAAAAAATTTCATTGATTCATGTGGTTTCTTTTGCAGTTCCCCCTCATTGAAATGGTTTCTATTGCATCCATGAGTTGTTTTATCATCTTAAGTCAGCTACAACTCTTTATGTACTTATAATTTGCTTTATGTAATCAGATCACCAAAAAATACCTACATCATCGTCCCCCAGTCTTGTTTAATGTGCAGTCTCAAACCAAGTGTGCTCTCATATTTTATACAAATAAAGATGAGCGTATTCACAGAGTTTATAACATGGTGTAGATGATGTAAGGGCTTAGTTTTGGATTTGGATAGTTTTTTAGTTTTAGGACAGGACGCCAATCTAAGCTTTCAGATTACCGAAAAATCACTACATCATATCGCTGGGCAATTTATCCATAGAAAACAAATTGGTAAAAAAAATTTCATTGATTCATGTGTTTTCTTTTGCAGTTCCCCCCTCATTGAAATAGTTTCTATTGCATCCATGAGTTGTTTTATCATCTTAAGTCAGCTACAACTCTTTATGGACTTAATTTGCTGTCAGATCAGAAAAATCTCCACATCATCCCCCAGTCTTGTTTAATGTGCAGTCTCAAACCAAGTGTGCTCTCATATTTTATACAAATAAAGATGAGCGTATTCACAGAGTATATAACATGGTGTAGATGATGTAAGGGCTTAGTTTTAGTTTTGGATAGTTTTTTAGTTTCAGGACAGGACGCCAATCTATCGCTGGGCAATTTATCCATAGAAAACAAATTGGTAAAAAAAATATATATATATATATATTTTTTTTTTTTTTTGCAGTTCCTCATCATTGAAATTGTTTCTATTGCATTTATGAGTTGTTTTATCATCTTAAGTCAGCTACAACTCTTTATGGACTTAATTTGCTGTCAGATTACCGAAAAATCTCTACATCATCATCCCCCAGTCTTGTTTAATGTGCAGTCTCAAACCAAGTGTGCTCTCATATTTTATACAAATAAAGATGAGCATATTCACAGAGTGTATAACATGGTGTAGATGATGTAAGGGCTTAGTTTTAGTTTTGGATTTAGTTACACCAGTTTATTTTAGTTATGTTATTTTGATAAAGTTAACTACTAAACTGGTCCAACTCAGTTTTTTAAAGGTGCTGTTTTCTTTAGGGACAGTAGGAATTTGGTGAGTGTCAGTAGTGATGAGGTTCAGTGTGCTGTTTATGTAGAAAAGAAATTGCAATTGATTTGATCGGAACACGTCAAATATGTTTGAACGTTTCGTGCAGCCAACAAGGTCAGGAAGGTTTCAGAAATCTACTTAAAAAATTTGTTCATGATTTCAAAATGAATGCAGTTCACTTGTTTCAGAAATGGTTCATGGTACCCTGCAGAACAGCATTAACACTGATCTGTTTAAATGGATTGAGATCAGATTTCCATCTCATAGAATAATGTTTTAAATGTTGAAATGGTCTCACTGAACTGAACTGAACTGCCTTCAGTGTGAACATAACAGACTGAATGTTTTTGACGCCGGCCTGCTGAACCATTTAAGAAAAAAAGTTTTTTTTTTTTTTGTGATCTCACTTTATTTCATGAGAGATGTATGAATATATATTTTATTCTGATTTCTGATCAATCAGAGCAAATTGGACTGTAATTCGGATTTTTGAGTTCGTAATATTAAAGTAAGTTCCACATGTGGGGTCTGTATGTGTTACAGTAAGTCAGCTGAAGTCCAAAATAGCATCGCTGCACAGTTTAAGCAGAGGTCAACATCTGCATTACTGTACTTTGCATATTAATTAAAAGCACATGATTTTATTGTAACATTAACAGTTTCATCTTGGCGGTTTCACGGCAGCGGTGTTATTTATGCACTTACGCAGTTACCTGGCATGTCGAAAGAGACAAATTCCAATTAAATTAATATTTAGCAAAAAATATGTCCCACTGACGAAGCCTTATACTGAGCATGTAATGTATTTCTAAATAATATATAATGTATAATTAACCAAATGTTTTTTGTTAATTGTGCAGCCTAAACAAGATGGTTAAAGTTTTTATCTTGAAACAGTGAATGTTTACAAATTACTCATCTGAGATCAATTTCTTGCCGTTTTTTTTTTTTTTTTTTTTTTTTTTTTTTAAATGTACAGTTCAAACTGTCAAATTATTTATATTTGTAGATGAACAAATGCTATCTGATCAGATGTTATTTTAACAGCCGCAAATTGTACAAAAGCTGTAATCTGTGTACAAAATAAAAATAAACAGCTCTTTATTTAATCATGGTGTCTCTCTCTCTTCATTTAGATTATTTTTCTTAGAGTCGGGATTATAATCCAGATGTGTTGAGGCCGAGGCGGCACGGTGGCTTAGTGTTTAGCATGCTCTCCTCTCAGCATTAGGGATTCCCGGTTCGAATCCCCATCTGGGTGGAGTTTCCATGTTTTCAGTGTCCGTGTGGGTTTCCTCCGGGTTCTCCGGTTTCCTCCCACAGTCCAAAACCATGGATCAAGTCAATGGAGTTCTCCAAATTGCCCCATATAGAGTGTCTGTGTGAGTGAGTGTGTGTCCAGCGATAGATTGCCCCCCTGTCCTAGGTGTATCTGCCCAGTGCCTGAAACGTTCTCCACTTTATGGGCATGGGGAAACCCCCTCCCCCCCCCCCGACCCTAATATAGGATAAAGCGGAAGATAATGGATGTGTTGAGGCCAGATAACTCCTTGGCGTTTATAAATCTTGGCTTTGTCTAACTCAGTCTAATCTAGAAGTGAATCGCTGTACGTATTAGAGGTCAGTGATTCGTTGTCTAGTCCACTTTTCATTTCTAGGTCATGCTGGAGATGAGAGGTGTTGCAGAAGCTGCCGGTCGATTGTGGGATTTATTAAACTTTCACTTGAGAATAAAGTGATGCATGCAACACAGAAAGTTATTTTTTGTCCTTTCAATAATGTCCTACTAGAAAACGTGAGGTCATCAAAATTCCACTGAAGGCTTCGGCTTTTCTAACATGATATTTAGGTCTGATGGGTGCGGTAGCTCGCCTCTCAGCACCTCTCAGATTCCCGGTTCGAATCCCAATCTGGGTGGAGTTTCCATGTTCTCCCCGTGTCCATGTGGGTTTCCTCCGGGTTCTCCGGTTTCCTCCCACAGTCCAAAAACATGGATCAAGTCAATTGAGTTCTCCAAATTGCCCCATATAGAGTGTGTATGTGTGAGTGAGTGTGTTCCCAGTGATGGATTGGCGCCCTGTCCTGGGTGTATCTGCCCAGCGCCTGAAACGTTCTCCCCTGGATGGGCATGGGGAAACCCCCGCCACCTGTTATTATATATATTTTTATTTACAGTGCACTGTTTTTACATGTTATTCACAGTCCAAAAACATGGATCAAGTCAATGGAGTTCTTTAAATTGCCCCATATAGAGTGTGTCTGTATGAGTAAGCATGTCCAGTGATAGTTTGGCACCCTGTCCTGGGTGTATCTGCCCAGCGCCCGAAACGTTCTCCCCTGGATGGGCATGGGGAACCCTCCCCGCGACCCTAATATAGGATAAAGTGGAAGATGCTGGATGGATGGGTGCAGTAGCTCACTGATTAGACTGCTTGGTTATTAATCTGAAGGTTGGGGTTCAAATCCCAGGTCACTGAAGTTATCGATGTGGGTCCTTGAGCAAGACCCTTAACCCTCATTGCTCCAGGTGCACAGTATCCACCCTGTTTGTTGGGATATTTGTGAGTTGGTTTGAATAAGAGTGTCTGCTTAATAATCTAATGTAAATCATTCATTCATTCATCCATTATCTTCCACTTTATCCTATATTAGGGTCGCGGGGGGGTTCCCCATGCCCATCCAGGGGAGAACGTCTCGGGCGCTGGGCAGATACACCCAGGACAGGGCGCCAATCCATCGCTGGACACACACTCACTCACACAGACCACACTCTATATGGGGCAATTTTTGAGAAGTCAAATGACCTTGATCCATGTTTTGGACTGTGGGAGGAAACCGGAGAACCTGGGGAATCCCTACGCGGAGAGGAGAACATGCTAACCCAGATATTCGAACGGGGAATCCAGCGCGTGCCCACTAAACCTCCTAATGTAAATCACATTTATTTATTATTTATTATTATTTATTTTATTAATATTAATGTAATAACATACTACACATGTTTTTATGACCATGGTACAAATGTTATTTTGGGGGATGTTTTAATTCATTGTTTTATTTTGTAGATTAATATAAATCTGTAATACCAGAAATCTTTTTTTTCCCAATATATCAAGGGTCGGGTTTAAATAACTAAATAAAAGAAAGAAATATAATCATTGTAGTCAATCATAACAGGGTTTTTTCAGGTCATGTAGAGGATAAATTATGCAAAACACACTGCACCTTAGTATTTAGTTGCACCACCTCTGGCATTCATAACAGCTTGAGTTCTTCAGGCCATGGCACTAATGACAAACCGTATTCTGCATCAGTCCTCCAGCTGTCTCATACGCTGTTTCCAGATCAGAGTTGCTTTTTAAATTCTTACTTAGTTCTAGATTGAGTTCAGCTTTTTGTACCTTTCCTATTATTATTTTTTGGATGAAATAAAGAAGGGGTGGCACGGCTTAGTGGTTAACATGTTCTCCTCTCAGCGTTAGGGATTCCCGATTCGAATCCCAATCTGGGTGGAGTTTCCATGTTCTCCCTGTGTCTGCATGGGTTTCCTCCGGGTTTTCCAGTTTCCTCCCACAGTCCAAAACATGGATCAAGTCAATTGAGTTCTCCAAATTGCCCCATATAGAGTGTGTCTGTGTGAGTGAGTGTGTCCAGCGATAGATTGGCGCCCTGTCCTGGGTGTATCTGCCCAGCGCCTGAAATGTTCTCCCCTGGATGGGCATGGGGAACCCCCCCCTCCCGCGACCCCAATATAGGATAAAGCGGAAGATAATGAATGATAAAGATGGGGGCGGCACGGTGGCTTAGTGGTTGGCATGTTCTCCTCTCAGCACTAGGGATTCCCGGTTCGAATCCCCATCTGGGTGAAGTTTCCATGTTCTCCCCGTGTCCACGTGGGTTTCCTCCGGGTTCTCCGGTTTCCTCCCACAGTCCAAAAACATGGATCAAGTCAATTGAGTTCTCCAAACTGCCCCATATAGAGTGTGTCTGTGTGAGTGAGTGTGTGACCAGTGATGGATTGGCATCCTGTCCTTGGTGTATCTGCCCAGCACCCGAAACGTTCTCCCCTGGATGGGCATGGGGAACCCCCCCCCCCCCCCCCCCGCGCTTCCCTAATCGAGGATAAAGCAGAAGATAATGGATAGATGGAATAATAAATAAAAATGGATAACTTTCAGTTTCCTTCTGGTCAGACTCTTGGTTTGTGGTTATGTTGTAAACACACCACAAGATGGAGATACATTCAAAATCTAAATGTGTAAAAAAGCTGAATGAAATGTTTGTAAAAACTTCTGTGTAATATATATTATCCCCTCTCTGTTTACCTTAAATAATGCTTTTATTGCAAATTAATAACCCTGACAAATTACATTCCATTTTATATGCGTCTCAATAAAATGAGATTAAATACTACATTTAATTAATTACTAATGTAATTAATACTCTTGTTAATAATCCGCAGTTGTGTATAGTTTTAATTAATAAGTGTCTAACTTTATAATCAGTCTTTTTTAATGAAGATGATTTTGAGAAGCCTCCTGGAGCTCCGTCCCAAACCGTACACTACCTTACTGCATAGTACGGCTAAGTAGTGCACGGCGCAGGCGCAAACAAGGAAACACTTGAACACTCCGTAGCAGGCCAGTGGGTGAATTGGGACACGGCCCCGGACAGGGTGGAGCTCTAACGGAGTCGCGCTGGAGCGAACGCAGTCCACGACCCGCTACTGACGTTTAACTAGCTTCTGCGGAGCGGCGTTTTCTGCGGGGGACACGGAGTGTTTATCGAATTTGGGTCCTAAAGTGGACATCAGGCCTCGAGGAGAACCGAGGTGAGCCGCCGACTTCCCTTTATTCGTTAACTTTGCGTTGAACCGGGGCTCGCGCCGTCTGTGAAACTTTGTCAGGATGGGAGTTCCTTTTCCGACTCGGGTCTTTCTGCTGCAACGCCGACCAAATAACCTCTTAGTTATGGCTTTTAATGCTCCTCATTACCCCCGGACTCACCGGAATTGGACTTTATAAGTGTTTTTTTGTGAAGTGAATGGAGTTTTGGGGAAACGGCGGAGAAACGAGGAGCTGCGGGACGTAACGGTTTGAGATGGAAATGTTTGCTAACGTTTGACTTTAACACTCGACCTGCTGAAGACTGACTTCACCTGAAGATCCACAAAACAGCCACTCAGTACAACATCCACCCATTATCCTCAGCTTTATCCTCTACTGGGGTCGTGTGTGTGTGTGTGTGTGTGTGTGTGTGTGGGGGGGGGGGGGGGGGGGGGGTTCTCCATGCCCTTCCAGGGGAGAACGTTTCGGGCGCTGGGCAGATACACCCAGGAACACACACACACACACACTCTGAATGGGGCAATTTGGAAAATTCAATTGACCTTGATCCATGTTTTTGGACTGTGGGAAGAAACCGGAGAGCCCGGAGGAAACCCACGCGGACACGGGGAGAACATGGAAACTCCACCCAGATTGGGATTCGAACCGGGAATCTCCAGCACTGAGGGGAGAACATCCATCCATTCATTATCTTCCGCTTTATCCCACACTAGGGTCCCATCCAGGGGAGAACGCCTCAGGCGCTGGGCAGTTACACCCAGGACAGGGTGCCAATCTATGGCTGGGCACACACTCACTCACACAAACACACTCTATATGGGGCAATTTGGAGAATTCACTTCAATCCTTTCATTCATTCATTATCTTCCGCTTTATCCTATATTAGGGTCGCGGGGGGCGGGGGGGTGCCCCATGCCCATCCAGGGGAGAACGTCTCGGGCGCTGGGCAGATACACCCAGGACAGGACACCAATCTATGGCTGGACACACACTCACTCACACACACTCTATATGGGGCAATTTGGAGAATTCACTTGACCTTGATCCATGTTTTTGGACTGTGGGAGGAAACCGGAGAATTCGGAGGGGAGAACATGAAATTCGAACTGGGAATCCCTAGTGCTGAGAGGAGAACATGCTAAGCACTAAGCCACTTGGTGTTTAAAAAGTTCTGTGGTTTGTAAGTGATGAAAACGTGAGCTGCTTGTTAAAGTTTTCTTTAATAAATACCTGTTATAAATAAAATGTACAGTGTAGTTGGTTTTCTTCATAACTTCTGACTTGTTGTTCTCATTTGTAAGTGGCTTTGGATAAAAGCATCTGCTTAATGACTAAATGTAAATGTAAAGTTTGCTGACGGACTAAGAAGGGCGGCACGGTGGCTTAGTGGTTAGCATGTTCTCTGGTTTCCTCCCACAGTCCAACAACATGGATCAAGTCAATTGAGTTCTCCAAATTGCCCCATATAGAGTGTGTTTGTGTGAGTGAGTGTGTGTCCAGCGATAGATTGGCGCCCTGTCCTGGGTCTATCTGCCCAGCGCCCGAGACGTTCTCCCCTGTATGGGCATGGGGAACCCCCCCTACCGACCCTAATAGAGGATAAAGAGGAAGATAATGAATGAATGAAAGGATTTAATTGAATTGAGTTCCCCAGATTGCCCCATATAGAGTGTGTCTGTGTGAGTGAGTGTGTGCCCAGTGATAGATTGTTCCCCTGCCCCCCCCCCTCCTGCGTGACCCTATTAGAGAAGGATTAAACAAGATAATGGATGGACATTTCAGTAAACTTGTAATGCACTTTAAACTGTAAGGTGTCTTGATAACAACGGTAGTATTTAAGAAATCCTGACCATGTGTTCTGTTTAGCTGCAGCATTTGCAGGTTGTTTTTGTCTTTCTCTCGCCATGTGTCAGTGCAGTGCTTGTCAAACAGGTTGGGCTTAAGAAAATAAAACGCACCTTCAGGGTATAAATACTTGAGTATGTGGTTTGCACAATCCTGATCCAGGTGTCTTGGTATAAAAACATGTAGAAGTTCTTCCCTGAAGAGTGGAGGCTGCTGTAGGTGCGCAAAGAGATGGGTGTGTGGTGCATGAATGTATAGGTGTCCCAATACTTTTGTTCATTCATTGTCACTGTACTGAATCTATGTGATGCTTTTTTGGTGTTTTTTTTTGTACAAAACAGAAAAATTGGTACTCTTCTGCTAGTTCGGTTGTTTTAATAACTTTGAATAACATTTTTTTTTTTTTAGCAGAAATGTTTCTGCAAATCTAACACTGCAGATAAGCACTGTGACTGAAAGCTAATTTCTTCCACACATTACCCATTTCATGGTTAGTGGGTGTTGTCTGTGAAAAAAAGAAGTATGGCCCACTTGGTCCTGTTGGCATGCCGTGCTTTATGACCCACATTCTGCAAAGAGCAGGCTGCACTTCAGAGTCATCACACTGTCATGATGGATGGTCGCGGGGTGGTTCTGCTCGAGGCGTTTGCTGGCCAGTCCATTATCTTAGTACTGCTGAAAGAGCACTGTGTTTAGTTAAACGGGAACTCGTCTATAGTGACCCTTCTGAATGCACTCGGGGGGGGGGGGGGGGGGGGGGGTTCTCCATGTCCTTCCAGCGGAGAACATTTCAGGCGCTGGGCAGATACACCCAGGAAAGACCGCCAATCTATCACTAAACACACAGACACACTCTATATGGGGCAATTTGGAGAATTCAATTGATCTTGATCCATGTTTTTGGACTGTGGGAGGAAACCGGAGAACCCAGAGGAACTCCACGCGGACATGGGGAGAACATGGAATCCCTAGTACTCTGCGCTTCAGAGTCATCACACTGTCATGATGGATGGTCGCGGGGTGGTTCTGCTCGAGGCGTTTGCTGGCCAGTCCATTATCTTGGTACTGCTGAAAGAGCACTGTGTTTAGTTAAACGGGAACTCGTCTATAGTGACCCTTCTGAATGCACTCGGGGAGGGGGGGGTTCTCCATGTCCTTCCAGCGGAGAACGTTTTGGGCGCTGGGCAGATACACCCAGGACAGACCACCAATCTATCACTAAACACACAGACACACTCTATATGGGGCAATTTGGAGAATTCAATTGGTCTTGATCCATGTTTTTGGACTGTGGGAGGAAACCGGAGAACCCGGAGGAACCCCACGTGGACACTGGGAGAACATGGAAACTCCACAGATTGGGATATGAACCTGAATCCCTAGTACTCTGCTCTTCAGAGTCATCACACTGTCATGATGGGTGGTTCTGCTCGTTCTTGCTGGCCAGTCCATTATCTTGGTACTGCTGAAAGAGCACTGTGTTAGTTAAACGGGAACTCGTCTATAGTGACCGTTCTGAATGCACTCGGGGTGCGCATACTCCTGCACCGTGTGTCTGAACTGAAAATGTTTCCATGAAATTGTTTCAGTAAATAAAGAGTTAAAATGTGTTTCTTATAAAGAGTCCCAACACGTAAACATTAATGATCACCATCTAACCATTTGGAAATCTGTTGGATTTTAAAACCTGCTGAGGCAGCATTTCACCCTCTTCTTAATGACAATCATTTGGAAAAATAATTAGTATTTAAGGCCTCGCTCTCTTTTTGTGGGTCAGTCAATAGAGCTCCTGGGGGTTTAAATTGGGATTGAAGAGCGTATCGAACTGAAGCACTGCAGGTTGTGTAATCAGTCGAAGTTTGATGTAGTTATTATATTTGACACTTCAGAGTTTGTGTGGGTTCTTATTAAATTGGATAGTAAACTTTTTAATGCAGCTTTTCGGTGATGTTATTCAGGACGTCCGCTTGTCATTTTTCTTGTTTCTGTCTTCTCGGAAATTGTGATAAAGCCCAGATCTATCACAGTTACAGTAGAACACGAAAAGACAGCCAGACTTCCGCCTGGTTTCCTCCACAAATGATCACATGTGGACACATTTGCCGGTGCATTCGTAATCAGGCTAAATATGCTGTTGCAGCTTGTTTCGGTGAGAAGCGTGCCCCCTTTTTCCCTTTGGCACTGTATGCAACAAGGTAGCCATTGATAACACACTGTGTGGTATTGTGGTGGGCTTGTGCAGAATAGAGACGTCCTTTGTCTGCTGAAGAGGGGCGAATGAAGGCGAATCCTCCTTTTTTAGTAGAGAAGTATGGCACAAGTGGAGGTTTGATCTTAACCATGGTGTCTTTCTCGTGTTTAAATATCATCCATCCACCTCAAACCATAAAATGAACCTTGCTGTATTCATGGACATGCAGTCAGAGGTCAGTTTATTAGGAAAATCTCTTTTTTCCAGGCACTTTCCACTTCATCAGTTTCATTTACCATATAAATGCATTCTGTTGTTCTACAATTAGAGACTGCAGTCTGGCTTCTACTTTACATGTTGTTGGTTCCTTTAAGCCTCTTTTTGATATTTCTTAAGTTGACTTATTTAAACAAGGTTTTGACCTCAATGGGTGTGTTATTTTTGTTGTTAATGGTTAAGTATGAATTGGCGCCCTGTCCTGAGTACCCAGCACCTGATAGTGTTCCCCATGCCTATCCAGGGGAGAACATGAGGTGACCCTAGTAGAGGATTGGCGTTTTGGCTACATTGCCCTTGTATGATGGACATTTAGTAATAATATAAAGGTGGTTGCTTTATCCCCATAATGTATTCTCATTTTAAAGTAAATATTATTATATGGATCATTGATGATGAACCTCAGGTTGTATATTTTGCTTTGGTACCTCCTCTTAAAAAAGAAAGTTTTTTTTTTTTGATGTCAGCGGTGATAGTGATGGCATCCGTCTTAAAGAAGTTTTTGTTTTTAATTTTTACATTTTTTTTTTACATTATTTAAATTTGGGTGGCATGGTGGCTTAGTGGTTTAGCATGTTCTCCTCTCAGCGCTAGGGATTCTTGGTTCGAATCCCAATCTGGGTGGAGTTTCCATGTTCTCCCCGTGTCCGCATGGGTTTCCTCCGGGTTCTCTGGTTTCCTCCCACAGTCCAAAAACATGGATCAAGGTCAACTGAATTCACCAAATTGCCCCATATAGAGTGTGTGTGTTTGTGTGCGTGTCTGTGTGAGTGAGTGTGTGCCCAGCGATAGATTGGTGCCCTGTCCTGGGTGTATCTGCCCCATCTGCCACCCTAATAGAGGATAAAGCGGAAGATAATGGATGGATGGATTAACTAATTTGCATGTACTCATACATTTTAATATTAAAAAGCTGAAAACCAAACACTGGAGCATGTTACAATAACATTGTTGCTTTTTATATCTCTGTATTTTCCAAATATAAATAAATACAGATTATACTGGATTCAATAACTTATTCTTAGTTTGTCATTCATTGTCATTTAATTGACTAGCGTGTCGTTTTTGGAGCCCTAGTATGGCAGAGCATCTTTTGTGTGACAATGACTGGGGCTCGAATTTATGTCTCGCTATTCCGTCGTCTGACTTACACTCTCTCCAGTTTAGGAGATTCAGACTTGTGGTTTGTTTCGAGGTGCAGAGTCTGTGTGCCTGCTCTGTTTAAAGCCAGCCATATTTGGTCAAAGCAACTAGTACTGTTATTCTGTAAGCCTAAGCCTTAGGTCACAGTTTATTAAAACCATCACACCAACCAGACAGATGATCATCACTCAGATGGGCTGCAGCAGAGGTAGTGTACTCTACCACTTAATGCTGAATAAGTAACAATGGCATTATGGTTTCTAATATTCTGAATGAGTTTTTTAAAATCCAAGTTGAATCAAAGCTGTCTGCAGTATTGACCTTCAACATATTCATGAGCCATGCTCACAGTTTCCATTCACTGACATACACTATACAGACAGTTTTGGTATTCCAAACTTGGCCATGCATTTGAAATGACTGTATACATCCAACTTTGTGAAAAGATCACAAAGACAGATCTTTAAGGTCTTCTACACCAAACTCACACTTTTGTAAGGGATTTTAAAAACCTGTAGCGTTGGGACTGTCCAGTGATTGATTGGCGCACTGTCCTGGGTGTATCTGCCCAATGCCCAAAACGTTCTCCCCTGGATGGACATGGGGAACCCCCTCACGACCCTAGTAGAGTATAAAGCGGAAGATAATGGATGGATGTAGCTTTGGGACTGAATAAAACACATTTTCAGTTTGTCCTGATACTTTTGCTTATATTTTGTACTTAACTAACATTTACTTAAAAAGATGTTATATTTTATACCTTAATGATTTGGACTGTGTAGTTTGTAGTTGACTTTATGGCCAAATGACATGGTGTTCTTTGTGTAAAGCAGCAGTTTAATGTCAATTTTGGAAAATCTATAGGTATTTAAGAATTTAAAAAATGCCTTTTATTAAAACATTTTATTCATATTACTAAAACCCAAATATCCGGGTTTCTGGCTATTACTTAAACGTATGGATTGAACAGATGCTGTGAATATTTTTTAATCATGTATTCATTTTATTAATTTAATTCGTCTTTGTTTACATTTTTGCATGTATTGAAGTTTTTAGAGGGTTTCAGTGTAGGACTGCAGATGTTAAAGGAGTGTTAGTCACCCCAGGGTGAGCACATGGTTACCAAATGTTTAGATTATAGGTCATTATGACTCAGTAAAGATAGAGGAAGTGTTTCATGTGTTAAAGGCAAGGTTGAAGGGGACAAATTACCCTTATGAAATGTTTTAACTGGATATAGAGATCTGCAGCACTAACTAGGGTCAGACAGTTTAGTAGCTGGTTTAGAGTACAGGACACAAACAAGGAATGTAGGACTGAGTCACCGGCTGCTTTTGACTCAGGAGGCGTGGTTAATGACTGATATCAAGAAATATTGCCGGACTTGGTCATAACTGGAACCGGAATGAGTCTCAACCAAACCGAAGTGCAACACTGATTTAAATCCCTCACGGGTTTGAATAAGAACACCAGAATATCAGAATTGTATTAAACCATTTGAAAAGTCTTTAAAATACACTTATATATTTTATATTTGTTCATTTGCCAGACACTTTTATCCAAAGTGACTTATAAGTGAGGGCGGCACGTTGGCTTAGTGGTTAGCACGTTCTCCTCTCAGCAGTAGGGATTCCCGGTTCCAATCCCAATCTGGGTGGAGTTTCCATGTTTTCCAAAACATGGATCAGGTCAATTGAGTTCTCCAAATTGCCCCATATAGTGTGTGTCTGTGTGAGTGAGTGTGTGCCCAGCGATAGATTGGCGCCCTGCCCTGGGTGTATCTGCCCAGCGCCCGAGACGTTCTCCCCCGGATGAGCATGGGAAACCCCCCGCGTCCCTAATAGAGGTAAGGCGGAAGATAGTGGATGGATGGACAAGTGTCCCAACTCAATGGCAGGGGTCAGAACACAGGGACAGCACTTCTGAAACACTGAGGTTTCAGAAGTGAGTGAGTGTGTGCCCAGCGATAGATTGGCGTCCTGTCCTGGGTGTATCTGCCCAGCGCCCGAGACGTTCTCCCCCGGATGAGCATGGGGAACCCCCCGCGACCCTAATAGAGGTAAGGCGGAAGAAAGTGGATGGATGGACAAGTGTCCCAACTCAATGGTGGGGGTCAGAACACAGGGACAGCACTTCTGAAACACTGAGGTTAGGGGCCTTGCTCAAGGGCCCACATTGGTATCGTTTCTGGGAACATGGGGCTTTCACCTTCATAGTAATAGCCCACCACCCTCACTGAGCTACCACATCCCCACTGAGTTACCCCATCTACCACATTAAATGTGGACTCTGTAGTAAATGTGATGAAATATGTAATAAAGTTGTTTTTAGGGTTTTAAAGTTTCTTGAGGTTTGATTCCCAGTAGTCTGTGTGGGATGCTCTCTGTGGGAGTTTCCACCCACATTCCAATGGCATGCTGATGGGTAAATTGAACATCTAAAATTGCCCCATGACTGTAGTATTTGTGATCGTTCCTGTCTGCAAATAGCCTCTGATGCTGTCTGGACACTGACTCTACAGTTTCACCGCAGTACAGACATTTTGAGCAGTTTATAAGCCATACACTTAAAAGAGATTACCTAAGAAATTAATGAAACATTCTTAGCTGCCAATCTTCCATTTAGATTTATGGTTAAATGTACAATACTTCTAATGTAAATCGAATTTGTTTTGGTTGCCAAAACCATTCTCATTACAGATTTTGAAGAAATTGTGTTTAGAGGGTTGTGAGCTGTGGCCTCATGCATGTATCTCCTATCAGGCATTAAAGGACGTGACTTGAGATTCAAATTTGCTGGATCAGATCCTTTGTAAAGCATTGTGGTTTAGAGAATTAGCAGAAATGCTTTTTTTTCGTTTGGTTTCAGCTTCTGCCACAAATCCTTGCAATGCTTCACTAACTAAAAGTTCCTGTTTCTGAAGTAGCACTGTGTTAACGTTTCACCAAAACAACCAGTCCTGAAAATAGAGGACACCCTTTTTTTATTTTTTTATTTTATTTTTTTTTTTTATTTTTTTCACTAACTACTAAGATTCATGTTCTTGTTCTACCCTTCAGGGGGTCCATCCATCCATCCATCCAATATCTTCCGCTTTATCCTATATTAGGGTTGTGTGTGTTTGGGGGGTTTCCCCATGCCCATCCAGGGGAGAACGTTTTGGGCACTGGGCAGATACACCCAGGACAGGACGCCAATCTATCGCTGGACACACACTCACTCACACAGACACACTCTATATGGGGCAATTTGGAGAACTCAATTGACCTGATCCATGTATTTGGACTGTGGGAGGAAAACCCGGAGGAAACCCATGTGGACACGGGAGTTTCCAAGAACATGGAAACTCCACCCAGATTGGGATTCGAACCGGGAATCCCTAGTGCTGGGAGGCGAACGTGCTAACCACTAAGCCACCGTGTCGCCTCCCTTCGGGGGTTTTTCCCATTAAACTGTTGAAGTTAACTTTGAAGTGTTGAAGGTGTGTTGTGCTGGTGGACATGAGTGAAACGAAGCAGCAGCAGGTTTGAATTATCTCTCACTGCTGGACTGAGCTTGAATAAAGTATCATTTCTAATGTTACATCTAAAAGATGAAGCAGTAAGAGAAATGCGTCTAATGAAGTGAACAGTTGAAAAACTCCAGTGCTGAGAATCATCCCTTTTGAATACTGACGACTTTGTGGATGTCCTGGCCATCAGAGAACAGAGTAAATGAGACTAACAAAGTCTGTAGAGAAACAGACCCCACTGTGTATCCTAACAGCAAATGGAACTAATTCACTAGACAGTGAAATTAGAATTGCATAGCTGTGAGTGTAAAATTATAAAACTGGGATGAACCATGAAGACAGTTTCATACATTTATCTCTTAAACGAGGAGGGTAAACAACGGCATTCTTTTTACTAGTGTAAAATTTTATGCGTTTCCTTGAGTGAGGAATATCCTGTTTCCTTTGTTGTTCATGTGCCATCCTTCTAAAATCTGTACAGTAACTAAAGCTTAAAGAACGACTTTATTCTGCAGATCTTCAATCATGTGCCTATTTAAATATTAACCAACTGGCAACGTCTGTTAATGATAAATGCGTTAATGACATGAACAGAGAAGTTAAAGACCAAAACGTTTAGCAGCAGCATGGATTCCGTGTATGTTGTTAGAAAAGGTTACAGTAGTTGTGGCAACTGTTATTTCGATTTCACATTCTGAAACATGCGCACTGTGATATCAAAGCACCATGATTTGAAATAAACAATAAATCATACGAGTTACATCTTAATCAGAATTATTATTCAGCTAAATGCTTGATTCTAATAGAATTTAAATAGTATATAAAAGCTTTTCGCCCTTTAGTCGCTCCTATTATTACCTTGTTGTTGAGAATGTTCTCAAGTCTGCCTTTTCTTACATTCCTCACTATGGTGGGGAGCCAACAGGCATGGCTTGTGGTAGGGAGTGCTCCCCACCTCCTCCGGGTCTTCTTTTGCTAGCTTTTCCTACTCCCTTTATCGCTTTCGCCTGGAGTCCGCTGAGATTTGCTCTGGAATTTCAGAGGAATGTAGCATGGAATTGAGCCATAAAGTTGCCAGAGAAGAGCCGACATTTCCCAAAGCTTCTGCTCCTCCTTTATAGTCAGCACCGCAATCAGACCAAAACATGGATATAAATTAATGTAACACTCTGGAGTGGTTTGTCTGAGTTGGAGGGAATTTAAAACCAGTCTCGGAACCCATATATAGTTTAGGTCTGAAGTGCACGTTGTCATATGTCATGCCATGATTGTGCTTTTCAGCGTAAATATTAGGATGCCGCTCTATTAACCATTTGTCATGATGAAGAATTGTATATTTTTACACAAACCATTGTTCTATTATGGCGTGAAAAATCTGCCTCATTACCCAGAATGTTTCGTGCTTGAATGTTTTAGCGTGTTTGAATGCTTTTCGTGGCATGGTGGTTTAGTGGTTGGCATGTTCTCCTCTCGGCACTAGGGATTCCCGGTTCGAATCCCCATCTGGGTGGAGTTTCCATGTTCTCCCCGTGTCCACGTGGGTTTCCTCCGGGTTCTCCGGTTTCCTCCTACAGTCCAAAAATATGGATCAAGTCAATTGAATTCTCCAAATTGCCCCATATAGAGTGTGTGTGTGAGTGAGTGCCCCGCAATAGATTGGCGCCCTGTCCTGGGTGTGTCTGCCCAGCGCCTGAAACGTTCTCCCCTGGATGGGCATGGGGAACCCCCCCACAACCCTAAAAGAGGACAAAGCGGAAGATAATAGATGAATGAATGAATGAATTAATGCTTTACGAATTGGGTGAAGGATGAATTTGAGAATCGAGATTTACTCAGCACATTACAACTCAGCAGATGTTCCAGAGCTGATGTTGCAGTGCTTAAGTCATCAGTGTGACTCCTGCCAACAAAAGGCATGGAACAGGCTTTATTGTTTTTCACATCGCTGTGCTGGAATTCACAGTTTATTGGCCAGGTTGTTGGTTTAGTGTAATGTTCACCGACTCAACCCTTTCATCTTTACATTTCTGCATGTTTTTTTTTTTTTTTTTTTTTTTTTTGTAATCTTGTTATCTGCTGTTTTTCAGAGCACCATACATTTAAGCATTGGTCAAAAATAGAGCTTAAACTACTCACCATCAGATTCATTTATCGTAATTCTTGTAAATGATTTGTCCTTTAAAGGGTGTTGCTCTTCTTCTTTTTATTTTTTTTCAAGAATGCTGCCACAAAAAGATAAGCAACATTGGTATTCATGAAGTTATTGTGAGCATTTACTGAAGTCTGGTTTTGACCGATATGGTTGCAAACAGGGAAATGTGATGGAGGATGCGCAGGGTCGGTTTGTGGGAAGAGATAGTGGAGGACATTTTTGGACTGACTTTCAAACTTGAGAGTGAGTAAGTGAGTCAGCAGTGCTGTTTAGGTTTGAGTCATTTTTTTTTTCAGGTAGTTTTTCAGAGTGCTTTTTACAATAGCACATTGTGATAAAGCAGCTTTACAGTTTTATAAGCCTTTGAACACCCAAAGAGCAAGTGGCAAGAAAAAACTTCGTGTTGTTAAAAAAACTCCACCTTGTGAGGACCGAGACTCAGTGGGGGACTCATCCTCCTTGAGCGGCTAGGCAGCTCTCAATGTTCTAATTGTTTGTCTGTTTATGCATTTGCGATAGCAAACCGGTCTTTTTTATTTAGACATCCATCCATCCATTATCTCCCGCTTTATCCTCTATTAGGGTCGCGGGGGGGTTCCCCATGCCCATCCAGGGGAGAAAGTCTCAGGCGCTGGGCAGATACACCCAGGACAGGGCGCCAGTCTATCGCTGGGCACACACTCACTCACACAGACACACTCTATATGGGGCAATTTGGAGAATTCAGTTGACCTTGATCCATGTTTTTGGACTCTGGGAGGAAACCGGAGAACCCGGAGGAAACCTACACTGACACGGGGAGAACATGGAAACTCCACCCAGATGGGGATTCGAACCGGGAATCCCTAGTGCTGAGAGGAGAACATCCTAACGACTAAGCCACCGTGCCGCCCTCGGGTTATTTTTTTTTGTATTTAATTGAACGACACCACAGCCGAGTGATGGACAGAATCGGATTAATATCAGATTATTTTTTTTTTTTTAGAAATAATAGAAAGACGCTTTTGTTTTTTGAGAGAACCTGCTAACCACTTGCCACTGCCGTGATAATGAATGATGCAGTTCTTTTATCAGAATTAAATCTGATAACTGGTCTAAATATAGAATATGATCAGCATAAATGCAGAAAGTCCATAACAATGCAAAAAGTAAAGCATTTAGCAAAAGATTCAATACATTCAGCACATTTTGGTACATTTTTCATACTTCATTTTTCCCACTAAATGTATTTCATGCGTCTTAAAGATGATCACCATAATTTTAGTATTTTAGTAAGTTTTTTTTGTAGAATTTATTGCAAATTGGCAGTTTTTTATGTAGTAAAATCATCATGATGTCATTTCAGATTCAAACACATACCAGTCCGTACTATATTTACATCAGCGTTACCATCACGGTGCAAGCAGGACATGTCCTAGAAATAGCGCTGAGCAATATGTCTAAACCAACGATTTCTTCTGTACGTGAACGTAACAGGCAGGCAAAACAACATGCTTAGAGAATTTGATCTTATTATATGTAACATATTAATGATCTCATCACCCTGTCTGTTAAATTCCCAGAGAAGTGGCAGCTTGAGAGTCAGTTATTAACGTTTTACTCCCAAGGCCAAATATCATTTACTAAATCATGACTATGCGGCACGGTGGCTTAGTGGTTAGCATGTTCTCCTCTCAGCGCTAGGGATTCCCGGTTCGAATCCCCATCTGGGTGGAGTTTCCATGTTCTCCCCGTGTCCGCGTGGGTTTCCTCCGGGTTCTCCGGTTTCCTCCCACAGTCCAAAAACATGGATCAAGTCAATTGAATTCTCCAAATTGCCCCATGTAGAGTGTGTCTGTGTGAGTGTGTGCCCAGCGATGGATTGGCGCCCTGTCCTGGGTGTATCTGCCCAGCGCCCGAGATGTTCTCCCCTGGATGGGCATGGGGAACCCCCCCGCGACCCTAATAGAGGATAAAGCTGAAGATAATGAATGAATGAATAAATCATGAGTAAATGAAGAACAAACTACAATCTTTATATTTTGTCAAAACCCTCCGTTAAATCCAGTAAATCCACCAGTAGAGACGGAACCGCAGCGGCAGCTTTACATGCCGGCAAGATTAAAATGAAATGATGATAACTCGAAAACATGTAGTAAGTGTAATGTGGAGGTCGGAACATTATTTTACTGTACGTGTTAATGTAGGTATATTAATAATTTTGAAGAAGTGTGATCGATATCATTAATCACCTCTATTAAACAGCCTTTGTGCCCAAAACTATGTATTCTGGGTTTATTCCCAAAAAATACAGCAATATTAAAAGTGAACGAGAAAAACTGATCAGCATATGAGCCTCCTCCATGCAAAACATTTGTACATCTTATAAATAGAAAAATATGGAACCACCAGCGGTGAGTCAGTGGATCCAGTTTTAGGAGAAACATTTAATATTTTTTGGAAATATAACTATAAAAACTATAAAGTTTTGGAAATATAATAATAATATATAAAAAATGGGGGAAGAGGAGAAGAAAAAAGGAAAATAATGAATGTGTGTGAAATGGTTTGTGTATGTAAATATTCTGTTTTTCCTTAATAAAAAGATAAAAAAAAAAAAAAAAAAAATATAATAATAAGCATATAATAATCATTCAAGGATTCAACAAGACTCCGCAGCCTCTTGCGTGAGGGGAGCGGAACAAAAAGTAGTTGTGCTGGGTGAGTGGGGGGTCCTTCATGATGCAGGAGGCCCTTTTCCTGCATCTGAAGGTGTAAATGTCCGTGGTGGTGGAGACGCTGACTGTGACAGTCCTCTGTGCAGCCTTCTCCACCCTCTGCAGGGCTTTCCTGTCTGCAGCAGAGCAGCTTCCGTGCTACATGTTAATGCTGGAGCACAGGGCGCACTGCACAACACATCTGTAGAAGGAGGACTTGAGGACTTGTTTATCTTGTTCTGTTGTGTATATATAGAAGTATAACATAAATGTGTGATGTTGCGCAAAAAAATGCAGTTTTATATATATATATATATATATATATATATATATATATATATATATATATATATATATATATATATATATATATATATATATAAAAGTAGATATCTGTGTCAAAAAGATTGGTGACCCCGAATTTACATGTTCCTTGGGGCATGCCCATGCCCATCCAGGGGAGAACGTTTCGGACACTGGGCAGATACACCCAGGACAGGGCAATTTGGAGAACTCGATTGACTTGATCCATGTTTTTGGACTGTGGACTGTGTATAATTAAAAATACCTCCATCCATTATCTTCCACTTTATCCTCTATTAGGGTCGTGGTGGGGTTCCCCATGCCCATCCAGGGGAGAACGTCTTGGGCGCTGGGCAGATAGACCCAGGACAGGGCACGCCAATCTATCACTGGGCACACACTCACTCACACAGACACACTCTATATGGGGCAATTTGGAGAACTCAATTGACTTGATCCATGTTTTTGGACTGTGGGAGGAAATCAGAGAACCCGGAGGAAACCCACGCGGACACGGGGAGAACATGGAAACTCCACCCAGATGGGGATTCATGCTAACCACTAAGCCAGCGTGCCGCAACTAAGTACCAATAAATGCATATTAAGATGGGTGGCGGTGCAGTAATTAACAATTAGAATAAATGAATAATATATAGTGGGCAGTAGTCATGTGTATGTGAAGTGGCAGCAGGGTCAAAGTCAAATGTCCCATAGTCTCTATTTATATTATTCTACCTACACGATGGCTTTTGGAACAAAAGATCTCCTAAGTTAGTTAGATCATTCATATTATGTAAGTAAAACTAGTGCTTTGTAAATAGTAATTAGTTTAGTAACTAATTGAGTAATTACCTTCTTCTAACACTCTAATTCACATACTTCCTCCAGGTCCTCTTTCCAAGTCACTGTCTTTTTTGCCATTTTTTCATCCATGTCCTTCTCCTCATGAGATTTCTTCAGAACTAGATTCCAAAACATGCAAACACATAATAGAGAATAAGTCAGGTACATCATTCATATTACAAAAATAAAATGGATGCTGCACTGAAATTAACAACTTAATATTCACTACATGGCTTTTAAAGTCACTATTAGTAATCAGCATATTTAATTCAAGTTCCATAAATAGAATTACAGATAATTAAAACTGTGCCGATTCTGGATGAGCATTAAGTGTGTTGCGACTGGAATTTTTGATAAGTTTTGTTCTGTAATATGGCCACTAGATGGCTTATAGTTTAAGAAACCGTTATAATGTTACTCAGCGATCAATGTTCACTTGAAAAACCAGACTAGATTTTGTCACAAAATAATTACAATTTTCAATAAATGCATTTATGAATCAATTGTGTTTATTATATTGTGTTTGTTAACAATTTATAAAAGCTATAAGGCACTTGAGGTTGTGCATTATTGTGAATAAGTCAGAGGTAAGAGGTGTAACGGTACTCCACTTCTAACAACACCTCTTTCTCGTGAGTTATTGGGTACACACTCACTCACTCACTCAAACACACCGGAGAACCCGGAGGAAACCTACGCGGACACGGTGAGAACATGGAAACACCACCCAGATGGGGATTCGAACCGGGAATCCCTAGAGCTGAGAGGAGAACATGCTAACCACTAAGCCACCGTGCCACCCTTCCGCCAAAGTTGTTTTACTGACATTTTTCATAGACATTCAACTGATTTATAATGGTTATTTTTATTTTTTAGAAAACATTCATTCATTTATCCTCTATTCATCCTTAATCCTCTATTAGGGTCGTGGGGGGGTTCCCCATGCCCATCCAGGGGAGAACGTTTCGGGCGCTGGGCAGATACACTCAGGACAGAACGCCAATCCATCGCTGGGCACACACTCACTCACACACATACACACTCTATATGGGGCAATTTGGAGAACTCAATTGACTTGATCCATGTTTTTGGACTGTGGGAGGAAACCAGAGAACCCGGAGGAAACCCACGTGGACACGGGGAGAACATGGAAACTCCATCCAGATGGGGATTCGAACCAGGAATCCCTAGTGCTGAGAGGAGAACGAGTAAACCACTAAACCACCGTGCCGCCGCTCTTTAGAAAACACAAGTTTGGAAAGTCTTTATCTTGGTTCTTTGAGGGTGAGTCGATGCAAAAATTGAAAAGTCTATTATTTTGAGGGTCTGGCACGTTTCAAATAAGTTGTAATGCATATTCAGGAGACGAAAGGTTTTTTTTGTGCAGAGAAAAAGGTTTTTCAAATATATTTAGGAGTGGATTGGTGTTTCTAGCAGCCATTTTTGAATAAGGCCATGTGACCCAGACCCCAAAATATGTTTTTGAGGTGGGACCTCATTTTGAAGAACATCGTGATGAGAGTCACTGGAATCGATAGAAGGAATAAAGAACCATAAAATACTTTTGAGAAACTCGCTTTTCCTGTAGAAAGAACACAAATTTACACTCATGTCATTATGTCATCCTTTAGTGATAAATTCACTTCTCTTTTGTTATTTACTATGAAAGGCGCGATCGTAATCATCAGTAATCCTTACCTTGTTTGTTTGCTTGATGTTCCAAACTGCCCTCTGTTAGTGGATAGTCGTAAATGGGAGATTGACCTACTGTATACGTAATAAAAAAAAAAGAATTACACGAAGTTCATTCAGTCGTTTTATTATGTTCAGTCATTAAGTCGCTACCTTTTTATTCATTCATTCATTCATTCATTATCTCCCGCTTTATCCTCTATTAGGGTCGCGGTGGGGTTCCCCATGCCCATCCAGGGGAGAACGTCTCGGGCACTGGGCAGATAGACCCAGGACAGGGCGCCAATCCATCGCTGGGCACACACTCACTCACACAGACACACTCTATATGGGGCAATTTTTGAGAATTCAATTGACCTGATCCATGTTTTTGGAGAACCCGGAGGAAACCCACGCAGACACGGGGAGAACATGGAAAACTCCACCCAGATGGGGATTCGAACCGGGAATCCCTAGCGCTGAGAGGAGAACATGCTAACCACTAAGCCACCGTGCCGCCGCTACCTTTTTAAAAAATGTAATTGAATTTAGTAATTACCTTCCATTAAAAGCTTCTTTTTTAATGCCTGTTTATTCTGTTGTTCTATTTCATGAACTTCCACCAGGTCCTCTTTCCAAGTCACTGTCTTTTTTGCCTTTTTTTCGTCCATGTCCTTCTCCTCATGAGATTTCTTAAGAACTAGATTCCAAAACATGCAAACACACAGAGAATAAATCAGGTACATCATTCATATTATGTAAATAAAACAGAGCTGCACTGAAATAAACACCAACTTAATATTCACTACATGGCTTTTAAAATCACTATTAGTAATCAGCATCCATCCATCCATTATCTTCCGCTTTATCCTCTATTAGGGTCACGGGGGGGTTCCCCATGCCCATCCAGGGGAGAACGTCTCGGGCGCTGGGCAGATACACCCAGGACAGGGCGCCAATCCATCGCTGGGCACACACTCACTCACACATACACACTCTATATGGGGAATTGATAGATGTTTTTGGACTGTGGAAGGAAACCAGAGAACCCAGAGGAAACCCACACGGACATGGGGAGAACATGGAAAATCCACCCAAAAGGGGATTCGAACCGGGAATCTCCTAGCACTGAGAGGAGAACCTGCTAACCACTAAGCCACCGTGCCGCCTTAATAATCAGCATATTAAAGCCAAATTACACATTTATATGAAAACGAATGAGACTCCTCCAGTCCCGTTTTTAAATTTGACTCCAACTTCTGTAGATCATTCTTACCGCCTACTAGAACGGTCTTTTTCTCAGCCTCTTGCATGCGTTCCTCCTTATTCAGGCTGTTTGTACCCCCCGTTTCCTGTCTGTTGATGGAATTCATCTCCTCAGGTTCTTCATCAAAATAGGCCTTTTAAAGCACAAGAGCTGACGAGCTTTTGAACACTTTGCCGTTGTACTGTCAATATAAGAACGTGTGCTTTAGAATGTTCAGGATCGCTTAGCGACACATGATAATGCAGCATGATGTCACAGTTCCTAAACCTTTAGCCATGCATTCACTGCTATTGTCCTCATTATTACTATTTTTTTAATAAAAAAAAAAAAATCACTGTCATTAATATATATTAATCAGCAGCTTTATTACCTGAAGTATTACAGCTACTTTCAAATCCTTTTGATTTAATTCAGTGCCTAATTAATGTAATGTTTTATGCTGTCCTGCTCACAAAACCCTCAAATCAAATCAAAACTTGGTTCAAATGTTGAAAAGGTTAACTTGGACATTCTACTTTATGTGGGTAAAAAGGGAATTTAGGAAAGTCAGCGGTATCCAAACTTTAGAGTTACTTTCACATTACAATCCTCATTGTTTACTTCCATTTTCTGGACAGATCAGGGGCTGGCTTAGTAGTTAGCATGTTCTCCTCTCAGCACTAGGGATTCCCGGTTCGAATCCCAATCTGGGTGGAGTTTCCATGTTCTTTCCGTGTCCACATGGGTTTCCTCCGGGTTCTCCGGTTTCCTCCCACAGTCCAAAAACATGGATCAAGTCAATTGAGTTCTTCAAATTGTCCCATATAGAGTGTGTTTGTGTGAGTGAGTGTGAGCCCAGTGATAGATTGGCGCCCTGTCCTGGGTGTATCTGCCCAGCGCCTGAAACATTCTCGCATGGATGAACCACCCCCCCCCCCCCCTACCTGCGATCCTTGTAGAGGATAAAGCGTAAGATAATGGATGGATGGACAGATCAGATTTGCTTTACTGGATTGTTTACAATCATATAAATCCAAAATCAATTGATCCAAACTGTTAATGTATCTGTTCTTTATTACAGCTTTTTTTTTTTTTGTATTTGTATTTATTTTATTTATCAGAGACAATGCACATCATATACATTAGCCTGAAATAAAAACAGGAGAGATGCATTGTGCCAGGTTATAGCAATAAGCTAATTTCCACCTGTAGTCCCTGGACAGGTTGATGTTTAAACAGACACAGATGTACTGACACATTGATAATGTCACTTTTTTCAAAAATAACATACCAACCAAGGTATTCATTACATTGACACATAGTTTGTCACCTCTAAACGCTAAGGATTCCCGGTTCGAATCCCCATCTGGGTGGAGTTTCCATGTTTTCCCCGTGTCCACGTGGGTTTCCACCGTGTTCTCTGGTTTCCTCCCACAGTCCAAAACATGGATCAAGTCAATTGAGTTCTCCAAATTGCCCCATATAGAGTGTGTCTGTGTGAGTGAGTGTGTGCCCAGTGATAGATTGGTGTCCTGTCCTGGGTGTATCTGCCCAGCGCCCGAGACGTTCTCCCCTGGATGGGCATGAGGAACCCCCCCGCGACCCTAATATAGGATAAAGTGGAAGATGATGGATGGATGGATTGTAGTTTATTAGAAATTGGCAGTTTATCATGTAGTTGAGCATCATGATGTCATTTCAGAATCAAATGGAGTTGGTACAATATTTTATTTCCAATATTTACATGTTCCTCAAGGCCATGCTGCTGTATTGTACATTTTTCTTCTGGCCCTCACTCTGAAATACGTTAACATCCGGGACGCTTATAAGGAACAAAGCAACGACATAAATGTAATAATCTCATATCGTCCATAGAAAGAACACAAATATACACTCATATTATTATGTCCTGCTTTAGTGGTGTAATAATTCACTTCTTTAGTGCTATTGCTGAAGCCCTGTCCATAATCATCAGTAATCCTTGTTCAGTTGGCTGATGTTCCGAACTGCCCTCTTTTTGTGGGTCTCCGTTCAGGCCAGTTAGATCTACAATATAAACAATAAAAGAAGAATTGCATGTAGTTCATTCAGCCATTTTTTTACATTCAAAATAGAATTGAATTTCATAATTACATTCTAATAAAAGCCTCTTTTTTTAATGCCAGTCTACTCACGCACTTCCTCCAGATTCTCTTTCCAAGTCACTGTCTTTTTCGGCTTTTTTTTGTCCATGTCCTTCTGCTGATAAGGAGATTTCAGAACTAGATTCCAAAACATGCAAACACATAGAGAATAAGGCAGTTAGATCATTCCATCCATCCATTATCTTCCGCTTTATCCTATATTAGGGTCGCGGGGGGGGGGTCCCCATGCCCATCCATGGGAGAACATTTCGGGCGCTGGGCAGATACACCCAGGACAGGACGCCAATCTATCACTGGGCACACACTCACTCACACAGACACACACTATATGGGGCAATTTGGAGAACTCAATTGACTTGATCCATGTTTTTGGACTGTGGGAGGAAACCGGAGAACCCGGAGGAAACCCACGCGGACACGGGGAGAACATGGAAACTCCACCCAGATTGGGATTCGAACCAGGAATCCCTAATGCTGAGAGGAGAACATGCTAATCACTAAGCCACTGTGCCGCCCAGTTAGATCATTAACATGTAAATAAAACAGATGCTGCATTGAAATAAACACCAACTTAATATTCACTACATACATGGCTTTTAAAGTCACTATTAGTAATCAGCATATTAAAGCCAAACAAGAATAACTTTTCTCTCAGCGTTCGAATCCCCATCTGGGTGGAGTTTCCATGTTCTCCCCGTGTCCTCGTGGGTTTCCTCCGGGTTCTCCGGTTTCCTCCCACAGTCCAAAAACATGGATCAAGTCAATTGAATTCTCAAAATTGCCCCATATAGAGTGTGTTTGTATGTGTGAGTGTGTGTCCAGTGATGGATTGGCGCCCTGTCCTGGGTGTATCTGCCCAGCGCCCGAGACGTTCTCCCCTGTATGGGCATGGGGAACCCCCCGCGACCCTAATAGAGGATAAAGCGGGGAGATAATGAATGAATGAATGAGTAACTTTTTCAAGCCATCAAATTACACATTTATATGAGAAGGAATGAGACTCCTCCAGTCCCATTTTTTAAATTTGATTCTTTTCTTAAGTATCACATCCAACTTCTGTAGATCATTCTTACCGCCTACTAGAACTGTCTTTTTCTCAGCCTCTTGCATACAGTCCTCCTTATTCAGGCTGTTTGTCCCCCCCGTGTCCTGTCTGTTGAAGGAATTCATCTCGTCAGGTTCTCCTTCAAAAATATGCCTTTTAAAGCACAAGAGCTCTGTTGTGGCTGCTGAACCTTTCGCTGTTCTAATGTGAAATTAAGAATGTTCAGGATCGCTTAAAATTCTCCACGCATCATGACTCTGTATGATGTCACATCATAGTTCATTGCTTTTGTCCTCCATATTTGCACACCCCCCCCCCCCCCCCCCCCCCCACACCCACACCTGGCCACATGCATTTTGGTTCCATTCACTTACATTAATTTCTCTCAAGTATTACAGCTACTGTGGCGGCACGGTGGCTTAGTGGTTTAGCATGTTCTCCTCTCAGAGCTAGGGATTCCCGGTTCGAATCCCCATCTGGGTGGAGTTTCTATGTTCTCCCTGTGTCCGTGTGGGTTTCCTCCGGGTTCTCCGGTTTCCTCCCACAGTCCAAAAACATGGATCAAGTCAACGGAGTTCTCCATATAGAGTGTGTCTGTGTGAGTGTGTGTGTGCCCAGCGATGGATTGGCGCCCTGTCCTGGGTGTATCTGCCCAGCGCCCGAAACATTCTCCCCTGGATGGGCATGGGGAACCCCACCGCGACCCTAATAGAGGATAAAGCGGAAGATGATGGATGAATGAATAATTGCACAATGTATTAGACCTCCATACTCCGTTCTTTAACTTATCAGGACAGATCACGTACTATTTGCGTGGTGGATTTTTCTTAAGCCTGCAGTCACATTGATGTCTTAGTTGCACTGATGCCAGTGAATGAGACACAGCTGTGCTGCAGGAAATGTTAAGATAAGGAAATCTATCACTTATGCAGACAGGACATGTGTGTGTTATTCATGTTCTAATCCTTCATCAGTGCTCACTGCTGCCCAAAGGATAATAGTGACTGGACATTTTGGGCGGTCGTCCCAGTCCAGCGGTGACCCACTAGGGTTTAAGGCAGTGCTTCTCAAATAGTGGGGCGCGCCCCCCATGGGGGGGGCGCATAACAAGAAATCACAGAGCAAGTGATATTAAGTGCATTGAACAAACCCTCAAGAGACAACATGGAGAAATATTTAACAGGAATGACAAAGATAATGAGACCAACAAAAGTCAACGAAAAGTCAAAGTTAAAACGAGGAAAGTGTATGTAGCGCTTGGTTTCATGGTAACTGAGGTGGGAGACGAAGAAAGACCGGTGTGTCTCCTGTGTCTTTAAATGTTGGCAGCGGACAGCGTGAAATAAATGAAGGCGTCACTTAAAGACATTACACCCCGATCACGCTGATAACCGCTTGAGTTTTTAATTGAAAACGTGACGCGTACAGCAAGCAATTATAACGCTTTATGAAAGCTACTGCAGAAAAGCTGTGCGCTGCAGGACGGGCACGTTGTAGACATCAGTTCTGACTTCCTTATTTTCATAAAAAAAACAACAAAAAAAAACAGCACAAATTGTTGTATTCATTTTAGTTTTGTAGGTTAAAGTGTTAATAAATTGTGCTCCTGAATGAATGTTGCTGATGAATTAGAATTTATTATTATTTTATTTAATTTCATTTTTCAGTATCAGATGCCAGTCAGTTCAAAAATGTTTCTAGTTTAAATAAGGATTTCATTCGTTTCTGTTGCAAACTAAAAAACAAAGTTAATCAAATTATTTTGTTCTAAGTTGATCTATATTTCTTTCTTTTTTGTTTTCTTTATTGTTAATAAGGAGATATTGTTATAAAAGAGGTGCACTTAGAACAAATTTATAGACAAATCATACTACAGTGGGCGTGTAAAAATACTTTTTCATCCCATTTTGTCATGTACGGGGGGGGGGGTGAGTGTGTGTGAGGGGGGGGGCGCAAAAAGTTTTCTTCTACCTAAGGGGGGGGGGGGGGGGGAGGGCTTAACCTTAACAGAAAATAATTGAGAATCACTGGTTTAAGGACTCATCACGTCTGATTCGGATCGATTCATGTCAGTGCAGCACATGCTAAGATCGAAGGATCTACCACCTAAATAACACCTGCCCTGTGGACACTTATAGAACTAAATGCAACAAGGTGTATCTGTATGATACTGAAAGTGGATTTATAAATATGAAACATAAGATTAGGGGATTGTGGGTCTTCTTGTTTTGTAGTTGACATTGTTAGTGGATGTTTTTGGTGTGCTGTCATTTAGGAGTGCCTCGTATCTGAGACTTTTGCACACAGGGTGGAGAAAGAAGTGACGCATTTGATCCAGCCTTTACAAAACACCAGCTTCAAAATGTCTTCATTTTCCAACTGAGTCATGTAAGGGTTTTATTTCAGGCTACTTTTGAAAAATCTATATTAAAATCATAGTTTATATATAATTTGAATAACTGTTCTGCAACAGGGCGGCTCGTGGCTTAGTGGTTAGCATGTTCTCCTCTCAGCACTAGGGATTCCCGGTTCGAATTCCCATCTGGGTGGAGTTTCCATGTTCTCCCCGTGTCTGTGTGGGTTTCCTCCGGGTTCTCCGGTTTCCTCCCACAGTCCAAAAACATGGATCAAGTCAATTGAGTTCTCCAAATTGCCCCATATAGAGTGTGTGTGCGTGTCTGTGTAAGTGAGTGTGTGCCCAGCGATAGATTGGCGCCCTGTCCTGGGTGTATCTGCCCAGCACCCGAAACGTTCTCCCCTGGATGGGCATGGGGAACCCCCCCGCGACCCTAATATAGGATAAAGCAGAAGATAATGAATGAATGAATGTTCTGCAACAGGGCGGCACAGTGGTTTAGTGGTCAGCATGTTCGCCTCTCAGCTCTAGGGATACCAGGCTCGAATCCCCATCTGGGTGGAGTTTGCATGTTCTCCCCGTGTCCGTGTGAGTTTCCTCCGGGTTCTCCGGTTTCCTCCCACAGTCCAAAAACATGGATCAAGTCAACAGAGTTCTCCAATTTGCCCCATATAGAGTGTGTGTGTGTGAGTGAGTGTGTGCCAAGCGATAGATTGGCGTCCTGTCCTGGGTGTATCTGCCCAGCGCCCGACACAGCCCAGCTTCTTTAAATAAACACATAGAAATACATCTCTTTCACAATAACATCATTAAGTTTTTCTTTTTTTCCCACACATTTTTATTAATGACTCAACAGACAAAATACAAAAAAGAGAGTTATAAAGAGAACATAAATTTTTACCCTAAGCATAAACACGTACCCCCATACACAAACAAACGAACATGTCTATAACATACATGTCCATAAACACATACACACATCTACATGACCTTGTGTTATTAAGCTTTTCATCGAGGGAAAGACTTAATTGGACGATCAGAATCAGAATACTTAATTGATTTCTGGAGGGAAACTTCAGAAATTGGACATCAGATCGGGGTCAGATTGTCGGTCTGTAACTCACTGACTCTGTTTGTGTCTCTCTCTCACTTTGCTATCTGCAGAATTACTCAAAGAAAATGGTTATAAAAAAAAGTGCACAGCATGGGGCTTCAGACTTCCAATTATTAGCTGCTTTTGACCCCTTAACTAACTTAAGACTTTCGGGTCATGTGTCAACACAGTGTCATGTTCTGCTTTGTAACGTTTGTAAGGTTTGTTTCACAAGTAATTACTGACAGTCAGTGCAAGTGAATATTCAGATAACATTTCTGTGTTCAGACATGCAGCCTGATGCAAGCGTAAAGGAAACGCAATGTATACATATTTAAGAAACAGCCAGTGTTGGAGAGTTAAGTGCTAAAGCCGGTGTACAGTGTTAAAACTGTTGTAACTGTAAATCACATCCCACTTCAGTCGGGGATGGTCTCATAAACGGTCTCATTTGGCAGTTCTCATAACCGTTTACATTACATTTAGTCATTTAGCAGACGCTTTTATCCAAAGCGACTTGCAAATGAGAACATTACAATTTAGAAGAAGGTTTATCGAAGGTGACAACATTAAATACACTTGGAAACCGCGTAGTTCCGATCCTCAAATATGATTGGTGAGCCGATTATTTATTATGAAATATTATGGACAAGAATGTAGACCTCTCACCGCTTCACATTCGCATCAATGCGTGAAACACAACGCTGCTGTCGTTTAAAACAAAAGCGTCTTTCTATTATTTCTAAAATAATAAAAATCTGATATTAATCCGATTCTGTCCATCACTCTGCTGAGGTGTCGTTGTTCAACTAAATATAAAACAATAACTCGAGGGCGGCATGGTGACTTAGTGATTAGCACGTTCTCCTCTCAGCTCTAGGGATTCCCGGTTCGAATCCCCATCTGGGTGGAGTTTCCATGTTCTCCCTGTGTCCGTGTGGGTTTCCTCCGGGTTCTCCGGTTTCCTCCCACAGTCCAAAAACATGATCAAGTCAATTGAATTCTCCAAATTGCCCCATATAGAGTATGTCTGTGTGAGTGTGTGTGTGCCCAGCGATAGATTGGCGTCCTGTCCTGGGTGTATCTACCCAGCGCCCGAAACGTTCTCCCCTGGATGGGCATGGGGAACCCCCCCGCGACCCCTAATAGAGGATAAAGCGGAATATAATGGATGGTTAACTCGAGCTGATATGACTATGAATTTTGGGCAGATATTTATTGCTACATTTTGGTGAAAATCCCTGTGATTCTCTGTGAAAATGAATGTGCTCAGTGACAAGTAAAGAACCGCAAACCAGTCATCCAAAAGAAATAACTTTTTGTTTATCAGAACCAAGTGTGTGATGTCAACAAAAGTCAGTGATCCATTTGTAGCGTACATGAGCTGACTGAAGTAACACAAAGATATATTTAGCCACTACAAATTTATTTCAGATGTCCAAAACATAAGAGTATATATTAATATATATATATATATATATATATATAACCATATATTAATCTAATGTCCATAATTTGAAATAAATTAGAGTTGTTAGAGTTGCTGCTTTTTCTACACATTGTATTAACATTATCTGTCATCAATACTGGTGTTTGGGGGAGTTGGTTCTTCTTACCGTCATGGGCATGTTTCTGATTTAATGTCGTTATCATTATTTATATATTATACCAAAACTGCTATTTGTAGATCTGCTAAATCTAAAATGCCAGTTATCATTGATCCCTGAGCCACTAATGAGGTCCCTAAGTACTCAGGAGGTTTTCTGTAGGTTTAGGCAGCAGTGTTTATTTTTGAAGGCAATTATTTGGATGTAATGTGATCAAATGGAGAGATCATTAGCTGAATGAACATCCAGCTCATACAGTGACCTCATTAGGGAAAGCAGTTATAAGAACATGTACATGACGTGTGAATGAGGTCATGACTAAAGCTGAGGTAGATCTACAGAATGCTGGGTCATGTGACCGTGTGGTTGGGTGCGTGCTGGATTGTGGGTACACATTCGTCTTTTGACCCGAAGCTGAACCTCTGGGTTCAGTGTGCTCGCTCTTT
>JAFMOC010000409.1:242500-295000 GCA_019802505.1 Corydoras sp. C115 | reverse complement strand
CTAATTTTTAAATTTATTTATGTATTTATTTGATGTAATGGCACTGACATTCAATTTTAAACAAAAAATACTAAAGATTTTAAAAGGGGAAATGAAGATTAAAAGGTTTAAATGTGTGTTTATTTTCTTAAGAATGCAGATTTATATGACTGATGTTGTTTTCTTTTATTATTATTACAGAAGCCCAAAGGCCCCAGACGACTACATTCTCTGGGAAGGGTCCAGATTCATCAGGTATTACAGTTAAAGATCTTCACCTCTCATTTAAAGCATTGTTGTTTAGAACGCTATGTACTTGCAGGTGGTACACCAGAATAAATAAGGGTTATTGTATGTTTTTGTATAAAATTGACATATAATGTAAAATATTTTTTTATAGTAACCCTGTTTCTCTAATTAAAATTCCTTTTTTATGAAACTATTGTAAGCTACAGGGTCTCTGTACATTTGTGTAGGGCTTGTTCCAAAACTCATTCTTGGTTTCCAAACTCGTGCTTTTCATATATATGGGTGGCTTAGTGTTTAGCATGTTCTCCTCTCAGCGCTAGGGATTCACGGTTTGAATCCCAATCTGGGTGGAGTTTCCATGTTCTCCCCGTGTCCATGTGGGTTTCTCCGGTGTGTGTGTATGTATATGTACAGTATATGTGTATATATATATATATATATATATATATATATATATATATATATATATATATATATATATATGTATATGTATATGTGTGTATATATATATATATATATATATATATATAAATATTTCATCATCATGTGTATATATCATATATCTATATATATTTATATATATATATATATTTTTTTTTCATATATATATATATATATATATATATATATATATATATATATATATATATATCATGATGCACAGTGTGAATTGTAAAGTGCACTGATTAATTCTTCAGCATGTTCAAGCTACATTGTTATAAAAGGCATATTTTTTATTCATTTTAAGTGAAACTTGGGAAAATGGCTACAACATCTTCAGGTGCTTCTTTACGAAACAGCCGGAAAATCTCATGTGCACACTTGTATATGTGTTTGTATACGCATTCAGCAAGTATTTGGTGTAACAGAGAGCACATCACACTTTTTGCCCCTCTTTGTTTAATTGGGAGATGCTCGACGAAGAGGCAACCTTGTTTTTGATGTCACACAGAGGCTCGGCTGTTGTGACTACCAGAGGAAGTTTGTTGCACAGTGTTAGTCCCTCAGCAAAAAGAAACCCTGATGCTTGTCTTTGTTCTCAGACGGGTGGGTCCAGTCAGGCACTGCTTAACATGAAAAACATAGAACAGATTTGGGTTTGATTAGACTGGCGTGTCCCTTCTGCAAGCGAGCTGTATTTTAAATCTGATACAAACAGTTACAGGAAGTCAGGAAAGGAAACTTAGCAGTGGCCTTTGACTTTGGATCAGATCAGTTCCTCACTCATCCGTTACGTCTCCCTTTAGCTCTAGAAGGCTTTTCATAACCACTTCTCTGCACCTTCTGTACTGTATGCACTTCATATCATGTTCATACTATGTAAATATCATGTTCATATTATATCATGTATATATTATGTTCATATTATATCATGTTCATACAATGTATATTTTATGTTCATATTATATCATGTATATATTATGTATCTACATTTAAACACATTTTAAACACATTTAATCTACATGCACCAGTCACTGTTATTAATGCACTTACAAATGTATTACTGCTCAATCCCATCATACCTACAGAAACTTCTCACCCCCCAAACATCAATCCGCACCCTTAGATCAACAGGCAGCATGCCCCTTCAGGTGCCCCCCACTAGGTTTCGAACTATGGGGGGCCGAGCCTTTCGCTCAGCTGCACCACGTCTCTGGAACTGTCTCCCGGTCCAGCTTAGGTCAGCGCAGAGCAGGACATCTTTAAAGCTTGGCTCAAGACTTTTCTTTTTAAAAAGCATATAACTGTTGATGCATTGATACATACATGATATTTAATGATTTTTTTAATGTTGGATGTTTGCCATTGTTGTGGCACTTTGAGATTTTACATAATGAAAAGTGTGTTACAAATAAAATCTATTATTATTATTATTACTTTATGTAAATAATGTATATATTGGGCGGCACGGTGGCTTAGTGGTTAGCACGTTCTCCTCTCAGCACTAGGGATTTCCAGTTCGAATCCCCATCTGGGTGGAGTTTCCATGTTCTCCCCGTGTCTGCGTGGGTTTCCTCCGGGTTCTCCGGTTTCTTCCCACAGTCCAAAAACATGGATCAAGGTCAATTGAGTTCTCCAAATTGCCCCATATGGAGTGTGTAAATGTGTGATTGAGTGTGTGCACAGTGATAGATTGGCGTCCTGTCCTGGGTGTATCTGCCCAGCGCCCGAAATGTTCTCCTGGATGGGCATGGGGAACACCCCCCCCCCCCGCGACCCTAATAGAGGATGATGCGGAAGATAATGGATGGATGGATGGATATATATATATATATATATATATATAATCATGTATATATTATATATCTACATTTAAATATTTCACCTATCCATGCATCAGTCAGTGTTATTAATGCACTTTATGTAAATAATGTTTATATTGCACTTCTGGTTAGATGCTAACTACATTTCATTGGCCCTGTACTCTGCACAATGACAATAAAGCTGAATCTAATTTAAACTAATCCAATCTAATGTAATCTAATCTAATCTAATAATGTGTGCAGGAGGTGATTTAAAAAAAACACTTAAAACTAAAAAAAGTTTTTGTAGTTTTAATTTATGCACAGAGTTCGGTTATCAGCAGATCACCACTTTCTGCATATTGCTTTCTGAATCACAGGCCATAATAACCAGCACCTGCTGCGTTTACCTCTCATTTTTGTTCTCAGTCTGAGGTAGTACTGGGTTCTTGTCAGAAGCTTATTTGAAGACGCTGGGAAACAGCTGTGTCAGGAAAATGTTGCCCTAGGCTTCATTTAGCATAGCATTACAATCAGCATGCTTCTCAATGCTTGTGTGTTAGTGTCACAGCTATAAGGAGGCTCGGTGTTCCTGACCCACATCGTATTCGTTCTGTTTTAGCTTCTGTATCCATGTCATTTTTTTTGTTCCTGCACTTGAAGCACGTTGTATCCCAGTGAGCTCGGAGTGCAGTGTCTCCAGTGTCTCCAGTGTCTCCAGTGGACATTTGAACCACCCACTCTTACATCACTGCACCACATGCCAGACTAATTTAAAGTGCCTTTGCTTTTTCTGTTGGACTTAGTCACATAAATAGCACTGATGTGTTCTATGAAATGAACCCACCAACAACTTTGGTCCATTTTATTTGGGGGCCTTGGGGCAAATACATACAGGACATGGTTTCATTTGTAGAGAACTATTCTTATTTTTATTTATTTATTTATTTTTTTTTAGATAATTAGGTTATTTTAAATAAGTTGTTTAAAATAAGTGTCCGCGTGGGTTTCCTCCAGGTTTCTGGTTTCCTCCTACAGTCCAAAAACATGGATCAAGGTCAATTGAGTTCTCCAAATTGCCCCATATAGAGTGTGTCTGTGTGAGTGAGTGAGTGTCCAGCGATGGATTGGCGTCCTATCCTGGGTTTATCTGCCCAGCGCCCGACACGTTCTCCAATGGATGACCCCACCTCGCCACCCCAATAAGCGGAAGATAATGAATGAATGAATAAGTGAGTGCGGTAGCTCAGTTTAGGGCGTTGTGCTATCAATCTGATGGTTGGGGGTTCAAATCCCAGGTTCTTCATGCCTTTCCAGTGGAGAACGTCCCGGGTGCTGGGCAGATACACCCAGGACAGGGCACCAGTCTATCCTTGGGCACACACACACACACACATACACTCTATATGGGGCAATTTGGAGAACTCAATTGACTTGATCCATGTTTTTGGACTGTGGGAGGAAACCGGAGAACCCGGAGGAAACCCACGCGGACACGGGGAGAACATGGAAACTCCACCCAGATGGGGATTTGAACCGGGAATCCCTAGTGCTGAGAGGAGAACATGCTAACCACTAAGTCACCGTGCCGCCCGGGTTGACTTTTTTAATATAAATATTTGTTGTGTGCTTGTTTGCATATGATTTAAGTCATAATTAATCTGAACAAAGTAACAAATTAGTATTGATGGTAAACTCAGGGTCGTTATTATGTACCATGTACTTGATTTGGTGAAGAGAACCCCCGGCGCGCTTTTTAAAGACAACAGCTGTGAAAAGGCTCTCATGAGTCTACTGTGAGATCTAGCCTCTCATCCTATTCCCTAAATTTAGAGACAGTGTTGCTGAAAAGGCCAGCTGGAATACTCGCAGTCCACATTCCAATTCTAGCCATTCGGAGAAATGGCTGGAAAACGTGCTTTAGACACACAGGCTTCCTGTGGGATGTGTATTATCAGTGGCTGTGGGAATCACTCACCAGGGCGCTACCACATCCCAGCCTCACATAAAGCACAATGCTGTCAGAAACTACCAAACAGAAGCCACATAGTTAAGCACTTAAGATGAGGTTCGATATTAAATGTGTCCTGGTTCTGACCGACATTGGATTAAATCTAACATTTTATCTCATCTAAAGTAGTTTGGTGAACAAATACATTGGGAAAGCCATGTGTCATACTTAAAGAAGCTTTTATAACGTTCCTTCACATTTATGTGGCTTTTACATTTCCAGGAATATTTGTGAGGTCCTGATACTGGACGAGAGAGCGTGGCTTACAGTCTGCTTTCTAGTTCCATCCATCCATTATCTCCGTCTTTATCCTTTATTAGGGTCGCGGTGGGGTTCCCCATGCCCATCCAGGGGAGAACGTTTTGGGCGCTGGGCAGATACACCCAGGACAGGGCGCCAATCTATCGCTGGGCACATACTCACTCACACAGACACACTCTATATGGGGCAATCTGGAGAATTCAATTGACCGTGATCCATGTTTTTGGACTGTGGGAGGAAACCGGAGAACCCGGAGGAAACTCACGCGGACACGGGGAGAACATGGAAACTCCACCCAGATTGGGATTCGAACCAGGAATCTCTAGTGCTGAGAGGAGAACATGCTAAACCATTCATTCAATCAAGTTCATCTAGAAAGTTATTTGAAAGCTTTGTACTGATTACTGAAGTTCCTCCATTTCACACTCACTCCCAAAAAATTTTTCTGCGAAGTTCGAAGGATACAGTTGTCCAATTTTTATTTTTATTGTCCATCCATCCATTATCTTCCACTCTATCCTCTTCTAGGGTCGCTGGGGGGGGTTCCCCATGCCCATCCAGGGGAGAACGTTTTGAGCGCTGGGCAGATACACCCAGGACAGGGCGCCAATCTATCGCTGGGCACACACTCACTCACACAGACACACTCTATATGGGGCAATCTGGAGAATTCAATTGACCGTGATCCATGTTTTTGGACTGTGGGAGGAAACCGGAGAACCCGGAGGAAACTCACGCCGACACGGGGAGAACATAGAAACTCCACCCAGATTGGGATTCGAACTGGGATCCCCAGCGCTGACAGGAGAACATGCTAAACCATTCATTCAATAAAGTTCATCTAGAAAGTTATTTTAAAGCTTTGTACTGATTACTGAAGTTCCTCCATTTCACACTCACTCCCAACTACATCGATAATAAAAAGACCTTTCCCAAAATGTTTCCACGAATTTGGAAGGATACAGTTGCCCATCTAGAGGAGAACGTTTCGGGGCGCTGGGCAGATACACCCAGGACAGGGCACCAATCTATCACTGGACACACACTCACTCACACAGACACAGTCTATATGGGGCAATTTGGGGAACTCAATTGACTTGATCCATGTTTTTGGACTGTGGGAGGAAACCGGAGATCCCGGAGGAAACCCACGCGGACACGGAGAGAACATGGAAACTCCACCCAGATTGGGATTCGAACCGGGAATCCCTAGCGCTGAGAGGAGAACATGCTAACCACTAAGCCAGCATTTCTTTTAAATGTATTTTATAGACCTGTGTGAATGGGACTGTTGGTGTAACTGTATGAACAGTCCAGTTCTACATCATGTGTTTCACAAGAGTTCAAGAGGAACAAGTCCAGAGTTTTTTTTAGTTGTGACTGTGGTTTGCCTGCTTCTGTCTCATTCAAAATGGTTCCTCTGCGTTCAGCTTCTGCGTGAACGGTTCCTCTTTTACGAGATGGTGCTAAGTCGGTGTACATTTCTGTAACATCTGCAGTTTCTCTTCTACAGCAGCAGCTCTGAGATGTTCGTGTGTATCTGTGGAGCTGTCTGGAGGAGGTTTCTTTATGTGGTCATATTGATTCACTCACGCCAAACGCACACTGTACTTTATATAGGCTGCGGGTAAGATGCAAATTGCATGTTTGAGACGGTCATCTGACTTTTGCGAAATTTCGAGATATAATATTAGATTGCGGTGTTGGTTTTAGCCGACGCTCTCGCAGTTGGCACTGCCTTTTTTGAAAGTGTCGATAGAGTTGCTGAGGCTTTAGAAGGTCCTGTATCTGAAGGGTTCTCACAGTTGGATGAATGATGACCTGTGTGGTGATGGTTTAGATCATTATGAAGCTTCTCACACTGTGGAACATCAGGAGGTTAAGTTTGCGTGGAAGTCAGAACGTTTCACAGGTCTTTGTGGGATGAATCGGGCTGGTGGGCGGCACGGTCGCCTCTCAGCGCTAGGGATTCAGTAATCAGAACAAAGCTTTAAAATAACTTTCTAGATGAACTTTATTGAATGAATGCTTTAGCATGTTCTCCTCTCAGCACTCCTCTCAGGTTCGAATTCCCATCAGGGTGGAGATTCCATGTTCTCCCCGTGTCTGCGTGGGTTTCTTCCGGGTTCTCCGGTTTCTTCCCACAGTCCAAAAATATGGATCAAGTCAATTAAGATCTCCATATTGCCCCATATAGAGTGTGTCTGTGTGTGTGTGTGTGTGTGTGTGTGTGTGTGCCCAGTGATGGATTGGCGCCCTGTCCTGGGTGTATCTGCCCAGCGCCCGAAACGTTCTCCCCTGGATGGGCATGGGGAACCCCCCCGCGACCCTAATCCACAGTCCAAACCCCACAACCCCCTAACCCCACAGTCCAAAAACATGAATCAAGTCAATTGAATTCTCCAAATTGCCCCATATAGAGTGTGTGTGTAAGTGAGACACTGGGCACACACTCACTCACACAGACACACTCTATATGGGGCAATTTGGAGAATTCACTTGACTTGATTAATGTTTTTGGACTGTGGGAGGAAACCGGAGAACCCAGAGGAACCCATACAGACACGGGGAGAACATGGAAACTCCACCCAGATCGGGATTCGAACCTGGGTCCCCAGCAAACACCACTAAGCCAAGCACTAAGGCACCGTGCGGTCCTATCAGACATTTAAATCGATGCTTTACAATCAGGAGCCTCATCCCATGATGAGTAAAAATTCTTTGCGTAATCAGTTTGAATCTCATGATCTGCGCAAGAGACGACATGTCCAGAAGTGAGAGAACGTACAATAAGAGAACCTGAACAATCTGACACCAGCATGTCATTTAATACGTTTTGATGGCAGCAAAGCTATAAACTGCTGTTAATGTCATTTGTGCTTGAGCTCATTCTTATAACATGAGGAGGAGGAGGAGGGGGGTATTGTGAAGCTCTGTGGCTGCTTTTGTCTTCATCATCGTATTCCTTCTTACAATAACCTTCAGTAACCCTGCTTCAGGGAACTTTTTTTTTTTTCAATAATTTTTATTGAGGAAAAAGAAAACAGTCTACATACAGACATTTCACACGCTTTCCTTATTTCCCTTTTTTTTTTTTTTTTTTAACCTTTTTCTGCCCTCCCACCCAATTCCCTCCCCCCCTTTCCCTTCCCACACAAACCTACCCACCTAGATTAAAGGAAAAAAAAAAAATAAATAAATAAATAAATTATAATAATAGTAAAATGAAATAAAATAAGAATATAATAATAATAATAATAATAATAATAATAATAATAATAATAATAATAATAATAATTAATAAAAAAAAATAATAGTTCTCAGCGCTAGGGATTCCCGGTTCGAATCCCCATCTGGGTGGAGTCTCCATGTTCTCCCCGTGCCCGTGTGGGTTTCCTCTGGGTTCTCCGGTTTCCTCCCACAGTCAAAAAACATGGATCAAGTCAATTGAATTCTCCAAATTGCCCCATATAGAGTGTGTCTGTGTGAGTGAGTGTGTGCCCAGCGATGGATTGGCGTCCTGTCCTGGGCGTATCTGCCCAGCACCCGAAACATTCTCCCTTGGATGGGCATGGGGAACCCCACCACGACCCTAATAGAGGATAAAGCGGAAGATAATAGATGAATGAATTGTTTAAAATAAATAAATAAAATAACAAAGGGGGAAAAAAGGGGGGGAGGGAAAGGCGGGGAAATGTTCTTGGAACTTTATATTTAATTAAAAAGTGTTCGATCCCTATCTTCAAACCCAACAGATTTGTATAATAATTTTAAATTGCACTCTGTTATTAGGTTCCACTTATTGTTTCTACCCACATTGTTAATTTGATCACTTCTGCTTATCATGTGGATTCACTTTGTAGTTCTGCAAATACAGACTGCAGTCCATCTGCATACTCCATACAGTGGAACCGTCGTTTTGTTGCTAATCTGTCCATCGAGCAGTGAAATCGATAAAAACCGAGACACCATTTCCATTTAAATCAACTTCAAAATACATAAAAGCACATTTTATAGTGTTTAACACTGATAACCGAACAAAGAAATGACATATACAGTATTTATAATCTTTTTTTAAATAATGAATATAAAAAACGTAAATGGTAAACAAAGGTTTAACAGAACGGCGTTCACGTTTCTCACCATCGAACTGTTTTTAATTCATTATCTTCTGCTTCATCCTCTATTAGGGGCGCGGGGGGTTCCCCATGCCCATCCAGGGGAGAACGTTTCAGGCGCTGGGCAGATACACCCAGGACAGGGCGCCAATCTATCGCTGGGAACACACTCACACACACACACAATCTATATGGGGCAATTTGGAGAACTCAATTGACTTGATCCATGTTTTTGGACTGTGGGAGGAAACCGGAGAACCTGGAGGAACCACTAACCACTAAGCCACCGTGCCACTAGTTTTTAGATTAATCGACTAATTGAAAAAATAATTGTTAGAAAATGAAGGTGCAGCCCTCTCAACGAGTCATGTGAGCACGCCAATTAAATCCGAAGCAACTAACGAAAAGAGAGACAAATGTTCCCAGAGAAAAAAAAGCTTTTAGACTGTAAGGTCCGTAATGTTTAAAACATGTCATACCCGTCACAGATAACGTATTTGCGTGGTGAATCATCCTTTACACTGCAGTGACACTGATGTGGTGGTGTGTTGTTAGTGTTTTCAGACAGCGATGCTGCTAGAGCCTATAAACATCTCAGTTACACTGCTGAACTGAGAATGATCCACTGACCAAATATGTCTAACCACCAGTTTCCTGTAAGCAGGGGTGAGGTGTTACAGGATGACAAAAATGAAGTAACGTGTGTCACAACGGATGAGCTACTGTCTCTGACTAAACATCCACACGGTGAAGTAATAATGCAGATGTGTTGATTGCACAGTGACTGAGTGAACACAGTGTTTAAAACCCAGCCAAATTATTTCTGTTGTTGACTTGTGGTCCAGACCATTAAAATCGAGAGGACAGGACTTTCTACGCCTCTAATACAATGACATGGCACATAGAACCAGTGAGTTTTGCAGAGTCAGAGACTAATCTGTATTTATTATGATTCTGTCTGATTCAAGTTCATTTATTGCTGTAGCATCTTTACATTAGCACCTTTTTTACAAAGCAGCCGTAGTGTTCTCATCCATCAGGACGGAGATACAGGACAATAAAAACTCAAACTAGCCGGCTGAGGACCGGTTTCTTTCCCAGAGATCATTATCCATCACTCCCTCTGCACACCTATACCTTTAAGAACTTACTCATTTATAACTTACACCATTTCTTGTATCTTTGTACCACTAATATCATACAGCTGCTGTTATGCAGATTATATATATATGTATAATATATGTGTATATGTGTGTGTATGTATGTATATATGTATGTATATATATGTATGTATATATGTGTGTGTGTGTGTGTGTGTGTGTGTGTGTGTGTGTGTGTATATATATATATATATATATATATATATATATATATATATATATATATATATATATATCATATATGTATGTATGTGTATATATGTGTGTGTGTGTGTGTGTGTGTATCTATCTATCTATCTATGTTTGTATGCATGTATGTATATATGTGTGTGTGTATATATATATATATATATATATATATATATATATATATATATATATATATATATATATCTATATATATATATAGATTATAGATTTTATATTCTGCTATACTAAATTGCTGCTACCATGTAAAATGGATGCTGTTATCTGTTATTATCATTCTATTATATTATTATACATATGGTTCGTATTATATTATTATATTATTATTTTATACACTTTACAAACTTAATGTTTTTATGGATACATGTTTTCTGTCGTTGGTTCTCAGCCGTTAAGAGGTACCATTCCAAATTTATATCATGTACAATGACAATAAAGCTATCTAACCCCCCCCCAAAAAAACGAGCTGAATCGACAGAGGCAAGAAAATACTTACTTGTTAAGTTCTTTCGGGCGCTGGGCAGATACACCCAGGACAGGGCGCCAATCTATCACTGGACACACTCACTCACACAGACATGCATGCATACACACTCTATATGGGGCAATTTGGAGATCTCAATTGACTTGTTCCATGTTTTTGGACTGTGGGAGGAAACCGGAGAACCCGGAGGAAACCCACGCGGACACGGGGTGAACATGCAAACTCCACCCAGATGGGGATTCGAACCGGGAATCCCTAGAGCTGAGAGGCGAACATGCTAACCACTAAGCCACCGTGCCGCCCGCTGTGGTAATTATATTTCAAAAAATGTAACCCCCCCCCCCACACACACACATACAAAATTGCCCCACAGTTTAGGAACATGTTTTGTCGTAAGCACTAGTAGATCACACACTCACTCACACAGACACACTCTATATGGGGCAATTTGGAGAATTCAATTGACTTGATCCATGTTTTTGGACTGTGGGAGGAAACCGGAGAACCCGGAGGAAACCCACACAGACACGGGGAGGACATGGAAACTCCACCCAGATGGGGATTCGAGCCTGGAATCCCTAGCGCTGAGAGGATCAGTTCTAATGAATGGTTAATCATTGGTTGTTGTATAATTCAGAACGGTGTGTTTGATCGATGCCGTGTTCTGATTGGCCTTCTTTCTGTAGGTGTGACGGTGACGCAGACATTAGAGCGCAGTCATGGTAGCGCTGTCGCTAAAGATCGGCGTGGGGAATGTAATGAAGACGATGCAGTTCGAACCCTCCACCATGGTGTACGACGCCTGCCGCATCATCAGGGAGAGAGTTCCAGAAGCTCAGCTCGGCCAGCGTGAGTGTCGGTCCTTCACAACCTCCTCCAGAAATCTGCATTCAGTCATTCATTATCTCCCGCTTTATCCTCTATTAGGGTCGCGGGGGGGGGGGTTCCCCATGCCCATCCAGGGGAGAACATTTCGGGCGCTGGGCAGATACACCCAGGACAGGGCGCCAATCCATCGCTGGGCACACACTCACTCACACAGACACTCTATATGGGACAATTTGGAGAATTCAATTGACTTGATCCATGTTCTTGGACTGTCGGAGGAAACCGGAGAACCCGGAGGAAACCCACGCAGACACGGGGAGAACATGGAAACTCCACCCAGATGGGGATTCGAACCGGGAATCCCTAGCGCTGAGAGGAGAACATGCTAATCCACTAAGCCACCGTGCCGCCTCAGTGCACTTTGTTTAGTCTAATGCCTCAAAGGCCTTTTCACTGACCCCCGGCTCCCGAAGAGGAACGAGACTTTTCACCCGATCTGCCATCGGCTGCCGCAACTGCCCTTCCCATCAGAAGAATGAACGAACATCCGGCCAGATCCTAAAAATATCCTCAAAATAAAGGCCCACTTTCACACACTGCAGCGTTTTGCTCTGCGTTCGGGGTGTGGCTGTGTCTCTTGCATAATAGTTTCCCTCTGGACATGGAGTTTGTAGTTCTTGTCCAAACCTGTGAGTAATTTTCCACTTTGAGCGCGCGCTCGCTCTTGGCCAACGTCAACAGATGATATGGAATGTTCAGCATCTTAAATAGCGAGCAGGGTATCGTAAAGAGACAGAGTGTAGACCCCGAAAAGGAAAGAGCCTAACAGGAGACAGGGACGTGATCTATTAATGCTTATGACAAAACATGGTCCTAAACTGTGGGGCAATTTTGTATGTGTGTGTGTGTGGGGGGGGGGGGGGGATACATAAAAAAAATTGTTTAAATATAATTACCACAGCGGACGGCATGGTGGTTTAGTGGTTAGCACGTTCGCCTCTCAGCGCTAGGGATTCCCGGTTTGAATCCCCATCTGGGTGGAGTTTCCATGTTCTCCCCGTGTCTGCGTGGGTTTCCTCCGGGTTCTCCGGTTTCCTCCCACAGTCCAAAAACATGGATCAAGTCAATTGAGTTCTCCAAATTGCCCCATATAGAGTGTGTGTGTGTGAGTGTGTGTGTGTGTGTGTGTGTGTGTGTGTGTGTGATCTACTAGTGCTTACGACAAAACATGTTCCTAAACTGTGGGGCAATTTTGTATGTGTGTGTGTGTGTGGGGGGGGGGGGTACATTTTTTTAAATATAATTACCACAGCGGGTGGCATGGTGGCTTAGTGGATTAGCATGTTCTCCTCTCAGCTCTAGGGATTCCCGGTTCGAATCCCCATCTGGGTGGAGTTTCCATGTCCTCCCCATGTCTGCGTGGGTTTCCTCCAGGTTTCCAAAATTGCCCCATATAGAGTGTGTTTGTGTGCGTGAGTGTGTGCCCAGCGATAGATTGGCGCCCTGTCCTGGGTGTATCTGCCCAGCGCCCAAGACGTTCTCCCCTGGATGGGCATGGAGAACCCCCCTGTGACCCTAATAGAGGAAAAGCGGGAGATAATGAATGAATAATTACCACATTATGAACTTTGTGTTACTGAAGCAGACTCAGATTAGCATTTAAACACTTATTTAGTTCATTTCTGTTATTGTGAACATCTGTAATGGATTTGTGGGCAGCACGGTGGTTTAGTGGTTGGCATGTTCTCCTCTCAGCGCTAGGGATTCCCTGTTCGAATCCCCATCTGGGTGGAGTTTGCATGTTCTCCCCGTGTCCGTGTGGGTTTCCTCCGGGTTCTCCGGTTTCTTCCCACAGTCCAAAAACATGGATCAAGTCAATTGAGTCCTCCAAATTGCCCCATATAGAGTGTGTTTGTGAATGAGTGTGTGCCCAGCACCAGAAACATTCTCCTCTGGATGGGCATGGGGAACCCTCCCCGCGACCCTAGTAGAGGATAAAGCAGAAGATAATGGATGGATGGATAATAAAAATAAAAATTGGACAACTGTATCCTTCCAAATTCGTGGAAACATTTTGGGAAAAGTCTTTTTCTTATCGACATAGTTTGGAGTGAGTGTGAAATGGAGGAACTTCAGTAATCAGTACAATCTGGGTGGAGTTTCCATGTTCTCCCCGTGTCCACGTGGGTTTCCTCCGGGTTCTCCGGTTTCCTCCCACACTCCAAAAACATGGATCAAGTCAATTGAGTTCTCCAAATTGCCCCATATAGAGTGTGTCTGTGTGAGTGAGTGTGTTCCCAGTGATAGATTGGCATCTTGTCCTGGGTCTATCTGCCCAGCGCCCGAAACGTTCTCCCCTGGATGGACATGGGGAACCCCCCCCACGACCCTAATAGAGGATAAAGCTGAAGATAATGGATGGAATGAATGTAATGGATTTCTTTGAATGTAATCCTGCTTTAATAAAGAAGACATGATGGACACTCTTTCCTTCACGTTGATTCCCTCTCTTTTTTCTTTTTTCTCAAAACCTCAAACACACTGCTCTTATGACTCACATGCTTCTTGTTCTAGACATAGATTAAGACACTAAGTTGAATAATCCATGATTGATTTCTTCTCCAGCCAATGACTACGGCTTATTCCTGTCAGATGAGGACCCAAAGAAAGGCATTTGGCTGGAAGCAGGAAAAGCCCTAGACTACTACATGCTGAGGAATGGGGTGAGTCCTTCATTCTAAGTTAGGAAAAGATCCACCAATGCTTTGTTTAAAGGTCAGCTATGCTCATTCCTACACAGGAGAATGCTTAGTGGTTAGCATGTTCTCCTCTCAGCGCTGGAGATTCCTGGTTCGAATCCCAATCTGGGTGGAGTTTCCATGTTCTCCCCGTGTCCATGTGGGTTTCATCCGGGTTCTCCGGTTTCCTCCCACAGTCCAAAAACATGGATCAAGGTCAATTGAATTCTCCAAATTGCCCCATATAGAGTGTGTCTGTGTGAGTGAGTGAGTGTGTGTCCAGTGATAGATTGGTGTCCTGTCCTGGGTGTATCTGCCCAGCGCCCGAAACGTTCTTCCCTGGATGGGGATCCTTAGTAAAGGTTTAAGTGGAAGCTCGAACCTTTTGATTGGCACTGTGTTCTAAATGGGCGGCACAGTGGCTTAGTGGTTAGCATGTTCTCCTCTCAGTGCTAGGGATTCCCGGTTCGAATCCCCATCTGGGTGGAGTTTCCATGTTCTCCCCGTGTTCGTGTGGGTTTCCTCCGGGTTCTCCGGTTTCCTCCGCCAGTCCAAAAACATGGATCAAGGTCAATTGAATGCTCCAAATTGCCCCATATAGAGTGTGTGTGTGTGTGAGTGAGTGTGTCCAGTGATAGATTTGTGTCCTGTCCTGGGTGTATCTGCCCAGTGCCCGAAACGTTCTCCCCCGTTCCCCCCCTCGTTTATAAATCTACTGTATACAGATTAAATCCATTAAGTTATCATTTTGAACTTTTTGTTTATGACTGTGGAATTTGCAATTGCAAGATGAGTTGCTCATCGCAGCATTAAGTGCTTTAGGCTTCGTCTTTACTCTGATTAAGACTTCAGAATGAAATATCAGTGATTTATGACCGTCTGAGAGGGATGCTTAATTAAGAGTTTAGACTTTTATTTCTACAGATTTAATTCAGAAAGATTATTAAAGCAATATAATTGCTAAAGTATGGCTTTTGTTTTTTACATTCCACACATTCGTTGTGAGGATCAGTGTTGTTTTGGGTGGTTCTGTGGTTCTGTTTTCTGATGATTGAGTATGAATTTCATATATGCTTCAAAATCAATAGCATCACTGAAAGGTTGAAATAGACAGGATAAACCTTTTCACATCACTCAGCCTCTTCACCCCACAATGTAAGTTATTGAGTATTTAGTCTGATATTAATGGTCCGTGGGGCGGCACGGTGGCTTAGTGGTTAGCATGTTCTCCTCTCAGCGCTAGGGATTCCCGGTTCGAATCCCCATCTGGGTGGAGTTTCCATGTTCTCCCCGTGTCTGGGAGGAAACCGGAGAACCCGGAGGAAACCCACGCACAGTCCAAAAACATGGATCAAGTCAATTGAGTTCTCCAAATTGCCCCATATAGAGTGGGTCTGTGTGAGTGAGTGTGTGCCCAGCGCCCGAAACGTTCTCCCCCTGGATGGGCATGGGGAACCCCCCCCCCCTAATAGAGGATAAAGCTAAAAGAGGATTTAATACCTTGCTGTCTTGATTTGAAATTTTTTATTCTTTGCTTTTTCATTCAGTGATATGTTTTAATTCATTCATGGTGTCTTTCTGTGATCTGTAGGACACACTAGAGTACAAGAAAAAACAGAGACCCCTCAAGATCCGCATGTTGGATGGGACGGTAAAAACGGTCATGGTGGATGACTCGAAAATCGTCAGTGATATGCTCATGACGATCTGCGCCAGAATAGGTAAGAAAGAGATGAGGGCTTCAGTCAGATGATGTGAAGCCACATTATGCAGAATGGATGTAAGGCAGAATCACTAAACAGTTTTAAGAAACTACTAAAGACGCATCTCTTTAACAAATACCTGTTGTAGGGGAAAAAAGGGGGGGATGCAGCATCAAATAACAATCAGGTTTGATGAATGTACAGTGTAGTTGGTTTTCTGCATAACTTCTGACTTGTTGTTCTCATTTGTAGGTAGCTTTGGATTAAAGTGTCTGATAAATGACTAAATGTAAATTATGCTGATGTGTGATGTTTCTCAACGTCTCAGGCATCACAAACTATGATGAGTACTCTCTGGTTCGAGACATCGGTGAAGAGAAGAAGGAAGAGATCACGGGAACGCTAAAAAGAGATAAGACTCTCCTCAGGGATGACAAGAAGATGGAAAAGCTGAAGCAGAAACTTCACACTGATGATGAATGTATGTTCCAGCATCACGACACAACATCGTAACACGTTACTTTTAATTCCGCTAAAACTCTCATACTTGTAAATACATACCGTATTTTCCGGACCATAAGGCGCACCGTACTATAAGGCGCAGTCTGAATTACGGGGTCTATTTCTGTATTTGACCCACGTATGAGGCGCACCGTACTATAAGGCGCGGTCTGAATTACAGACTCTATTTCTGTACGGTACTTATTCTGTACGGCAGCATATTATAAGGCACTTGCTAAAACATACGATCTACAAGAATCTACAAGAAGTTGTAATGCGCTACTTGCCGGTATCCCAGCTTCCACAATCAGACCTCTTCAACTGATTCAAAACTCTGCAGCCCGACTCGTGTTTAACCCCCAAGCGAACTCATGTAACTCCATTACTCACTTCCCTCCATTGGCTTCCTGTAGCTGCTGCATTCAGTACAAATCACTGACTCTGGCCTACAGAACCATTTCTGGATCTTCCCCCTCCTACCTTCACTCTATCTTTTCAAAATACACTCCGACTCGTTCACTTCACTCCAGTGATGATGGCCGTCTGGCGGTTCCACCTCACCGAGAGGCTCATTCTCACTCCGTGATGTTCACCACTGCACAATGGTGGAACGTTCTTCCCAACTCTGTCCGTAAAGCAGAATCACTAAACAGATTTAAGAAACTACTGAAGACGCATCTCTTTAACAAATACCTGTTGTAGAAAAAAAAGGGGGGGGGGGAGGGCGCAGCATCGAATAACAATCAGGTTTGATGAATTTACAGTATAGTTGGTTTTCTCCATGGCTTCTGACTTGTGGTGTTCTCATTTGTAAGTCGCTTTGGATTAAAGCGTCTGATAAATGACTAAATGTAAATGTACAAGAAAAGTAAAGGATGCAAAACGCTGATTTATAATTGAAGTTTATTCTACTATTTGACAAAACACACATTATTTTAAATCACTCTTCTCCCACAAATCCATCAAAGTCCTCGTCTTCTGTGTCTGAATTAAAAAGCTGTTTCTCTATCGAGCACTCCGGTGTCTGATGTCTGAGTCAGTCTCGTCACCAGGCGGCTGTTCGGCGATGACGCCGGCTTTCGTGAAAGCTCGGACGACGGTCACAGCAGAAACCTCAGCCCAGGCGTCCACAATCCATTCACAGACGGTGGCGTAACTCGCCCGCCGCGATTTTGGAACTCGTACACGTATAAGGCGCACCGGATTATAAGACGCACGTCCGATTTCTGGGAAAATTTTTGGCTTTTAGGTGCGCCTCATAGTCCGGAAAATACGATAGTTACATTTTATTGTATTTTTATTTTATCTTTATTCTATTTTTCTTATCTTCTTAAATTGAAACTTTATGAGGAGAAGTCAGGAAAGAATTTCACTGCTGGCTGTACAATGTATATCCACGTATGTGACAAATAAACCTGATTCTGATTCTAGGGCGGCACGTTGGCTTAGTGGTTAGCATGTTCTCCTCTCAGCACTAGGGATTCCCGGTTCGAATCCCCATCAGGGTGGAGTTTCCATGTTTTCCCCCTGTCCGCGTGGGTTTCCTCCGGGTTCTCCGGTTTCCTCCCACAGTCCAAAAACATGGATCAAGTCAATTGAATTCTCAAAAAATTGCCCCATATAGAGTGAGTGAGTGAGTGTGTGCCCAGCGATGGATTGGCGTCCTGACCTGGGTCTATCTGCCCAGCGCCTGAGACGTTCTCCCCTGTATGGGCATGGGGAACCCCACCGCGACCCTAATAGAGGATAAAGCGGGAGATAATGAATGAATGAATGATTCTGATTCTACTTTTAGTTTTAGCATCCGGTGCTTTGTGGTCGTTGTTTCGAATTTAATGTAAAGAAAATAGAACTGATCTGCAGAAGAAACACCAAAAAAATCCTTTCTCTTCTAAAGAATCAGTTCTCTAAAACTCCCCTCGGCCAGCGAGCAGTCTGCTGATGTAAGAATATAAACATGAGATCTGGAGGAAGCTGCGTGTCTGAATAAAGAAATGAGCCGAGGTAAAGTTTAGCAGCTGCTGTTACGGTATTAGCAGTAAAGCGGTGCAGAGGTTAGTGCTGCTGCCTCACTACAAGACAAACCGAGAGTCTGCATGTCCTCCCTGTGCTCCAGTGCCTTTTCTCCAGGTTGTTAGGTTTCCTCCAACAATACAAAGATGCTGATGTGCAAATTAAAGATATTAATTGCACCCCTTCCTTCTGATTGTCCATCCATCGGTTATCTTCCGCTCCATCCTCTATTAGGGTCGCGGGGGGGGGGTCCCCATGCCCATACCCATACAAGGGAGAAAGTTTCGGGCGCTGGGCAGATAGACCCAGGACAGGGCGCCCATCTATCGCTGGGCACACACTCACTCACACAAACACACTCTATATGGGGCAATTTGGACAATTCATTTGAGTTGATCCATGTTTTTGGACTGTGGGATCCCTAGTGCTGAGAGGAGAACATGCTTCTGGATCTCTCTCTCTCTCTCTCTCTCTCACACACATATATCCATCCATCCCTCCATCCCTCCCTCTCTCTATCTCTCTCTCTATCTCTCTCTCTCTATATATATATATATATATACAAGGTGACTTAGTGGTTAGCATGTTCTCCTCTCACCATTAGGGATTCCCGGTTCGAATCCCAATCTGGGTGGAGTTTCCATGTCCTCCCCGGTTCTGCGTGGGTTTCCTCCGGGTTCTCCGGTTTCCCGCCACAGTCCAAAAACATGGATCAAGTCAATTGAATTCTCCAAATTGCCCCATATAGAGTGTGTCTGTGTGAGTGAGTGTGTGTCCAGCGATGGATTGGCGTCCTGTCCTGGGTGTATCTGCCCAGCGCCCGAAAGGTTCTCCCCAGGATGGACATGGGGAACCATATATATATATATATATATATATATATATATATATATATATATATATATATATATATATGTGTGTGTGTGTGTGTGTGTGTGTGTGTGTGTGTGTGTGTGTGTGTGTGTGTATATGTATGTATGTATGTGCATTGATTCTGAAGAAAATGATTCCACTTACATTACTTCTGTTATTAAATGTGATGGAATCACAGTACCAAGTAACTTCCTCACTGAGTATGATTATGAATCTGACTCTCGTGTTTGTTTGTGTAGTAAACTGGCTGGATCATGGGAGAACGTTGCGTGAACAAGGTGTGGAGGAGACGGAGATGCTACTGCTCAGGAGGAAGTTCTTCTATTCGGACCAGAATGTGGACTCCAGAGACCCAGTTCAGCTGAACCTCCTCTATGTGCAGGTGAAGCATCATTACTAATACCGGACTCTGCTTTCACCTGCTGATAATACATTTACATTCATCCATTATCTCCCGCTTTATCCTCTATTAGGGTCGCGGGGGGGTTCCCCATGCCCATCCAGGGGAGAACGTTTCGGGTGCCGGGCAGATAGACCCAGGACAGGGCGCCAATCCATCGCTGGGCACACACTCACTCACACACACACACTCTATATGGGGCAATTTGGAGAATTCAATTGACTTGATCCATGTTTTTTTGACTGTGGGAGGAAACCGGAGAACCCGGAGGAAACCCACACGGACACGGGGAGAACATGGAAACGCCACCCAGATGGGGATTCGAACCGGGAATCCCTAGTGCTGAGAGGAGAACATGCTAAACCACTAAGCCACCGTGCCACCGATAATACATTTACAAGAGGATTTCAAAGATTATTATAAAAAATTATGCGTTAATAAGACAACAGAGGTGGAGGAATGATTCACTAAACTTAAAATGTATTAAAATTTAAATCCAAATACAGTTCAAGTAAACCAACAGAAATAATAAATACATAATAATAAAAAAATAATTATTATAAATAATAAGAAATAAAATAAATATGAAATAATAAGCAATGGGTGGCATGGTGGTTTAGTGGTTAGCATGTTCTCCTCTCAGCACTAGGTATTCCCGGTTCAAATCCCAATCTGAGTGGAGTTTCCATGTTCTCCCCATGTCTGTGTGGGTTTCCTCCGGGTTCTCCGGTTTCCTCCCACAGTCCAAAAACATGGATCAAGTCAATTGAGTTCTCCAAATTGTCCCATATAGATTGTGTCTGTGTGAGTGTGTGTGTGCCCGGTGATAGATTGGTGTCCTGTCCTGGGTGTATCTACCCAGCGCCCGAAACGTTCTCCCCTGGATGGGCATGGGGAACCCCCCCGCGACCCTAATAGAGGATAAAGCGGAAGGTAATGGATGGATGATAAACAATAAAAAGCAGTGTAAAGTTTATGTATAGTTTTAATGATTGTAAATCGCTGTTAATTAAGCCAGTTGGCTATGTTTTAATCATTTACAGTTCTATATTAATAATCATAATTGATCAACATACTGTCATCATTTTCTTAATGACCTCTAAGTGACCCCACACTGGTCATGAAAAGCTTGTTTAAGACGTTTTAATTTTCAGTCATCTGCATTCATCGTCTTTTAGCTTTTGGTGAATCTTGATGATTCTCACCCCCTGTTTTGAACTCCTGCTGTGTTTTATTAATTACAGTTTTAATTTAGCCTGAAATTCAGATCAGTTCTGGGTTCAGTTGCTCAGCGCGGTGTGACTTTTCTGTTTCCTCAGTTCATTTCTATCTCTGTATAATCTGTACTGCTGTTTAAATGGATTTAGCATTTCTAACACCACGTCTTAAAGGTTCAGTCACTCTGATAATCTCGCTTGTGCTTTCGTACTTTATTTAAGTGGATGAGCAGAAGATAACTTCTCGTTTTTTCTCTCATTTTCTCTAAAGGTTCTTCTCTTGCACGCTGGGTTTTTTCGGTCTTGCACTTTGAGTTTGTTTTGAGAAGTTTTTTAGAATTCCTTGTTTTAGGTAATATTTGAAATTTGACTGATTCTGTAACCAGACTGTTTATTGAATATATTTAATATATTTAGTTTAGATGTATTTTAATTAAAAAAAATGGTTACATATTAAATTCATTAGGAAGCTTGTGGTCTATTAGTTTGCTATACGTTGAACTTCAGAAGTGTAGTGTGTTTCAGAAGTTAGATAATTTGTATCTAAAGCATTGAAAGATTGAATAAGTCTGTCTTCATAAGAAAATTAAAGCACTTCATTCAGCTCTTCTCTTAGAATTATTATATGTAATTATAAATGTAATATTCTGCCTTTTTCTTTAGGTGTTCTAGTAATCATTATAATTATAAGTTGTTCCCTCCACAGGCTCTTCATAGGGTTCTAATGAGGGATGACTTTGCCTGTGGAGGTTTTATGTGCAAGATGAAGGGCATATTTACTACAAAACAAATTACTAAGCAAATGGATTTAGGAAATTTTAAAAAAATGCAATAGCTTTTCTGTTTTGCGGTTTTGTAAACAAAACCCTGACTTTATGAATCATCAATATTAAAATGAATAACAGTTGTACTGAATGACCTCTGAGCTATATGCTCTGCAGAGGGTGGTGGTGCAAACAGCCCAGAAAACCAATGATGTGATCATCATCATCATCATCATCATCATCATCCTCACTCCAAAACAGACTGACTGCTCTTTTTATTGGAACTAATACATATATAGGGCGGCACAGTGGTTTAGTGGTTAGCATGTTCTCCTCTCAGCGCTAGGAATTCCCGGTTCGAATCCCCATCTGGGTGGAGTTTCCATGTTCTCCCCGTGTCTGCGTGGGTTTCCTCCGGGTTCTCCAGTTTCCTCCCACAGTCCAAAAACATGGATCAAATCAATTGAGTTCTCCAAATTGCCCCATATAGAGTGTGTATATGTGCGTGTCTGTGTGAGTGAGTGTGTGCCCAGTGATAGATTGGCGCCCTGTCCTGGGTGTATCTGCCCAGCGCCCGAAACGTTCTCCCCTGGATGGGCATGGGGAACCCCACCGCGACCCTAATAGAGGATAAAGCGGAAGAGAATGAATGAATGAATTCTAATCTGTTACTCTATAGTCTGCATCACTTCTGTCTGTCTGATAATCACCTCATTGGATGCAGTGGAATCTCGGACATCGGACATCACCGGATTTGGTGTTCAACAATTTTCTAAAGTTTTTAAAATGCAACAAATGTTCTGTAAACTAGTTTTCTGTTTTTTAGTTTTCTCTCCACTGCTTATAAACACAACCCTGACTTTATGCATCATCGATGTTAAAATGAATAACACTTGAACTGCATGACCTCTGAGCTATATGCTGTGCAGAGGGTGGTGGTGCATATACAATTCTAAAGTGATAAAGTGATTCATTTTGCCTACTGTGCTTTACACACAGAGGAATTAGTCCTCCACATTTAACCCATCTGTGCAGTGAAACACACACACATACACACACACACACTGGTAAAGTGAGCACACGTGCCTGGAGCATGAGCAGCCTTGAACTCGCCGCCCGGGGAGCAATTAGGTTTAGGTGCCTTGCCCAAGGGCACTTCAGTCATAGTACTTGGTGGGATCGGGAATCGAACCGGAGACCTTCAGGTCACAAGGATGGTTCCTTAACCACAAGCCCATGACTGATCTGTTTCTGTATAGTCTGCATGACTTCTGTCTGTCTGATAATCAGACATCACCGGATGCAGTGGAGTCTCAGACATCAGATCACCGGATTTGGCGTTCATCTATTTTCTAAAGTTGTTAAAACGCAGATTGATTGTGTGCATCACACGTTCTTCTCTTCACACAGGCTCGAGATGACATCCTGAACGGATCCCACCCAGTCTCCTTCGACAAGGCTTGCGAATTTGCCGGCTACCAGTGTCAGATTCAGTTCGGTGACCACAACGAGTCCAAACACAAACCAGGATTCCTTGAGTAAGAACATATATCAATGTGCTTCATGCCAAATCATATTCCCTAATCATAAATCACACGCTCACATACCTGTAACTCACTATCCCATTTTACTGTCTCCAGTTTGAAAGAGTTCTTACCCAAGGAATACATAAAGAATAAAGGCGAGAAAAAGATCTTCCAGGTGAGGATGAATGCTTTCAGTGATGTGAGGTGGAGTTCAGCTGGGAGTGAATTAAACAGTTCGCTGATTGTGTCTTTTTCTCCTTCAAGTTCAAGTTATTTATTTCTAGGAGTGAGCTGCAATATTCGCTGATTCGACGATTCGATTCGGAGAACCGTAGTCGACTATGAACCTCATAGTCGAATGTACCATTTTGACCACATGGGGGTGCCCATGGCTGCTGCTAAGCATTAGTTTTTACATGAAATGTCTTTGTTTTCGTTATATATATAGTCCTTTTGTCAAATAAAATCATCCTAATTTCTAGAAAAAAAAAAAAGAAAAAAAAAAAAAAAAAAAAAGGTTTTCTTTTGTTAGAAAAACAAGTAAAATATAAAAAATATATATTTTTTAAAAACTACGCCCTTAGCGTCATCTTGTGGTGAAATTTTAACTGATTCGACTATCAGTCGACTATAGGGAAAATCTGACAAATCAGATTCGACTATGAAAATCCTTAGTTGAATACACCCCTAATTATTTCTATAGCGCTTTTCACAACAGTACATTGTCACAAAGCAGCTTTACAGAATGAAAAGCCTTTAAACCCCCAGAGAGCAAGCCGAAGTGACAGTGGCAAGACAAAACTCCCTGTTATGTTGTTATTTAAGGAAGAAACTTTGGGAGGACTGAGACTCAGTGGGGGACTCATCCTCCTTGAGGTTCCAGCCAGCAATAACAGTGTAGGACACTAATGTACAGATATTTAACAACTGGAAAAACTCTAACAACTGGAAAACTATATGTGAGTCCATTAGGGGGCGTCCTGCAGGACCGCCAGTCCAATTAATATTCAGGTTCCATCCAGTATTCGTCGGCAATTCGTCATTGCTGGGTTCTCATCGACTACCCTGCTTATAACCATGTACGCCAATGTTACTACCACGAAAATAACATTCATTCATCCATTATCTTCCGCTTTGTCCTGTATTAGGGTCGTGGGGGGGTTCCCCATGCCCATCCTGGGGAGAACCTTTCGGGCGCTGGGCAGATACACCCAGGACAGGGCGCCAATCTATCGCTGGGCACACACTTGCTCACACAGACACACTCTATATGGGGCAATTTTGAGAACTCAATTGACTTGATCCATGTTTTTGGACTGTGGGAGGAAACCGGAGAACCCGGAGGAAACCCACGCAGACATGGGGAGAACATGGAAACTCCACCCAGATGGGGATTCGAACCGGGAATCCCTAGTGCTGAGAGGAGAACATGCTAACCACTAAACCACCGTGCCCGAAAATAACATAAAAGACCTTTTTGATAAAACCCCGGGGCGGCACGGTGGCTTAGTGGTTAGCACGTTCGCCTCTCAGCGCTAGGGATTCCCGGTTCGAATCCCCATCTGGGTGGAGTTTCCACGTTCTCCCCGTGTCCACATGGGTTTCCTCCGGGTTCTCCGGTTTCCTCCCACAGTCCAAAAACATGGATCAAGTCAATTGAATTCTCAAAATTGCCCCATATCGAGTGTGTCTGTGTGAGTGAGTGTGTGCCCAGCGATGGATTGGCGCCCTGTCCTGGGTGTATCTGCCCAGCGCCCGAGATGTTCTCCCCTGGATGGGCATGGGGAACCCCCACCGCGACCCTAATAGAGGATAAAGCGGGAGATAATGAATGAATGAAGGATAAAACCCCACCAAAGCAGATACTAAAGTTTCTATCACACCTTAATCTCTTATCAAATTTGATTCTTGTGGAGCTAATCAAATCCTTTGGAAAAGTAACTTCACTGGATTTAATGAAAACAAAGTATGTGCTACAAATAGCCAAAGATTGGCTGAAGTGGCCAATATTAAAACCCCAATAACCAAACAAGCAATCTGGGTGTAGAACCATCACAGTTTATTTAGGAACTCATGCTGTGGAATGGTTTTTTTTTCCACATGCATTCTTTTAATGGAGTGTGTAGAGAGCTGGCTGTAAAAGAATAAAGGTTCACGCTTTGTGTTTTCATGCCCAAGGCGGAAATATTTGCTCTAATGGATAGACTGATGAATGTGAGGAGGTTTTAATCTGCTTGTTTTGCCTTAATGCAGAATTTGGAACAGTCTGTATTTGGAGGTTTGTGCTTCTGGCTAAACTTGAAGAGCTCCTGTACTCCAAATTGATTTTTCATGGAAATCTGCAGGGTCTGCAGGGGATATGAAGGCTTTTGTTTCTTTCATTCTTTCTTTCTTTTTTTCACCACGCAGGCTCACAAGAACTGCCAAAATATGACTGAGATTGAGGCCAAAGTCAGCTACGTCAAACTGGCCCGCTCACTGAAGACCTACGGTGTGTCCTTCTTCTTGGTGAAGGTAATGAATACATTTTCATACGGTTCTGTTGAATCTCTTCAGATGATGGATGATCTTTCTAATGACCGTTTCAGTCAGTGTTGGTCCAGCTCACTGCCGCTTCACTGATTAATACCAGCAGTAGGGGTGAGCTGCAATATTCGCTGATTCGACGATTCGATTCGGAGAACCGTAGTCGGCTATGAACCTCATAGTCGAATGTACCATTTTGACCACATGGGGGTGCCCATGGCTGCTGCTAAGCATTAGTTTTTACATGAAATGTCTGTTTTCGTTATATATATATAGCCTTTTGTCAAATAAAATCATCCTTATTTCTGTTAATATTTTTTTTTTATGATGTGTGTGCTTTAACAATATAAAATATATAACAAAATAATTTTAAAAATATTTTTTAAAAACCACACTTATAGCGCCATCTTGTGGTGAAATTTTAATTTTCGACTATCAGTCGAATATTGGGAAAATCTGACGAATCCGATTCGACTATGAAAATCCTTAGTTGAAGACACCCCTAACCAGCAGTAACATGCTTTATTTATTATTATTATTTTTTAATATTTTATTTAAATTTTTAAGGAAACAATACACACACCAGGGCGGCATGACGGCACGTTCGCCTCTCAGCGCTAGGGATTCCCGGTTCGAATCCCCATCTGGGTGGAGTTTCCACGTTCTCCCCGTGTCCACATGGGTTTCCTCCGGGTTCTCCGGTTTCCTCCCACAGTCCAAAAACATGGATCAAGTCAATTGAATTCTCAAAATTGCCCCATATCGAGTGTGTCTGTGTGAGTGAGTGTGTGCCCAGCGATGGATTGGCGCCCTGTCCTGGGTGTATCTGCCCAGCGCCCGAGATGTTCTCCCCTGGATGGGCATGGGGAACCCCCACCGCGACCCTAATAGAGGATAAAGCGGGAGATAATGAATGAATGAAGGATAAAACCCCACCAAAGCAGATACTAAAGTTTCTATCACACCTTAATCTCTTATCAAATTTGATACTTGTGGAGCTAATCAAATCCTTTGGAAAAGTAACTTCACTGGATTTAATGAAAACAAAGTATGTGCTACAAATAGCCAAAGATTGGCTGAAGTGGCCAATATTAAAACCCCAATAACCAAACAAGCAATCTGGGTGTAGAACCATCACAGTTTATTTAGGAACTCATGCTGTGGAATGGTTTTTTTCCACATGCATTCTTTTAATGGAGTGTGTAGAGAGCTGGCTGTAAAAGAATAAAGGTTCACGCTTTGTGTTTTCATGCCCAAGGCGGAAATATTTGCTCTAATGGATAGACTGATGAATGTGAGGAGGTTTTAATCTGCTTGTTTTGCCTTAATGCAGAATTTGGAACAGTCTGTATTTGGAGGTTTGTGCTTCTGGCTAAACTTGAAGAGCTCCTGTACTCCAAATTGATTTTTCATGGAAATCTGCAGGGTCTGCAGGGGATATGAAGGCTTTTGTTTCTTTCATTCTTTCTTTCTTTTTTTCACCACGCAGGCTCACAAGAACTGCCAAAATATGACTGAGATTGAGGCCAAAGTCAGCTACGTCAAACTGGCCCGCTCACTGAAGACCTACGGTGTGTCCTTCTTCTTGGTGAAGGTAATGAATACATTTTCATACGGTTCTGTTGAATCTCTTCAGATGATGGATGATCTTTCTAATGACCGTTTCAGTCAGTGTTGGTCCAGCTCACTGCCGCTTCACTGATTAATACCAGCAGTAGGGGTGAGCTGCAATATTCGCTGATTCGACGATTCGATTCGGAGAACCGTAGTCGGCTATGAACCTCATAGTCGAATGTACCATTTTGACCACATGGGGGTGCCCATGGCTGCTGCTAAGCATTAGTTTTTACATGAAATGTCTGTTTTCGTTATATATATATAGCCTTTTGTCAAATAAAATCATCCTTATTTCTGTTAATATTTTTTTTTTATGATGTGTGTGCTTTAACAATATAAAATATATAACAAAATAATTTTAAAAATATTTTTTAAAAACCACACTTATAGCGCCATCTTGTGGTGAAATTTTAATTTTCGACTATCAGTCGAATATTGGGAAAATCTGACGAATCCGATTCGACTATGAAAATCCTTAGTTGAAGACACCCCTAACCAGCAGTAACATGCTTTATTTATTATTATTATTTTTTAATATTTTATTTAAATTTTTAAAGGAAACAATACACACACCAGGGCGGCATGACGGCACGTTCGCCTCTCAGCGCTAGGGATTCCCGGTTCGAATCCCCATCTGGGTGGAGTTTCCATGTTCTCCCCGTGTCCACGTGGGTTTCCTCCGGGTTCTCCGGTTTCCTCCCACAGTCCAAAAACATGGATCAAGGTCAATTGAATTCTCCAAATTGCCCCATATAGAGTGTGTGTGTGTGTGTGTGTGTGTGTGTGTGTGTGTGTGCGCCCAGCGGTAGATTGGCATCCTGTCCTGGGTGTATCTGCCCAACGCCTGAAACGTTCTCCCCTGGATGGGCATGGGGAACCCCCCAACGCGACCCTAATAGAGGATAAAGCGGGTGATAATGAATGAATGGATACACACACCAGGGATACAGATACATAAAGCAACATAATCATAATCATATTCAAAGCACAAAAAAACCAACAACATAAATAACATAAATAGATTGTAACCAAATAATAAATTGTAAATAATAATTTGTTACAAATAATAAATTGTAACCAAAATCAAAATAGTAATAGGCTGCCGTGTGCACATATATATACATGATAGATCAAATGTAAATGCATAAAAAATAGTAAGGTGCTTTATTAATGCTGGATGGATGTGTCCGTGTTCCAGGAGAAAATGAAGGGCAAGAACAAGCTGGTTCCTCGCCTGCTTGGCATCACTAAAGAGAGCGTGATGAGGGTGGATGAGAAGACCAAAGAAGTGATGCAGGAGTGGAGTCTGACTAACATCAAGCGCTGGGCTGCCTCTCCCAAAAGCTTCACCCTGGTGAGAAAAGTCATAGGTTCTCCCCGTGTCCGCGTGGGTTTCCTCCGGGTTCTCTGCAGCACTACGAAGACAAAGCATTCCTGTGTTCATTTTGCACAATTGCCTTGAATTAAGTCACTCAACAGCTGCTCTGTGCAAAGGGGGCATCTTGTTGAAGAAAAAAGGTGTTTTAGAGATTACCTTAAGGCTATAATTATTAACCTTTTGATTGATCGTAGGTGGTATGGTGGCTTAGTGGTTTAGTATGTTCTCCTCTCAGTGCTAGGGATTCCCGGTTCGAATCCCAATCTGGGTGGAGTTTCCATGTTCTCCCCGTGTCTGCGTGGGTTTCCTCTGGGTTCTCCGGTTTCCTCCGACAGTCCAAAAACATGAATCAAGGTCAACTGAATTCTCCAAATTGCCCCATATAGAGTGTGTCTGAGTGAGTGAGTGTGTGCACAGTGATGGATTGGTGTCCTGTCGTGGGTGTATCTGCCCAGCGCCCGAAATGTTCTCCCCTGGATGGGCATGGGGAACCCCACCGCGACCCTAATAGAGGATAAAGCGGAAGATAATGGATGGATGGATGGATGATTGATCGTGGGCGGCAGGGTGGCTTAGTTGTTTAGCATGTTCTCCTCTCAGTGCTAGGGATTCCCGAGTTTCCATGTTCTCCCCGTGTCCGCGTGGGTTTCCTCCGGGTTCTCCGGTTTCCTCCCACAGTCCAAAAACATGGATCAAGGTCGATTGAGTTCTCCAAATTGCCCCATATAGAGTGTGTGTGTGAGTGAGTGCACACAGCACACCCAACAACCACTTCCTTCTAGGGTTGTTTTCATCTTATTACATCACTGCTTCTGTAAAATAGCTTGGTAAAATAGATTGGTGCCCTGTCCTGGGTGTATTTGCCCAGCGCCCGAAACGTTCTCCCCTGGATGGGCATTTGGCACCCCCCGCCACCCTAATAGAGGATAAAGCGGAAGATAATGAATGGATGGAGTTTATAATTTTTAAAATTTGGTGTTTTCTATATTTACATTTAGCAGATGCTTTTATCCAAAGCGACTTACAAATGAGAACATTACAAGTCAGAAGTTATGCAGAAAACCAGCTCCACTGTAGAATTATCAATCCTGATCTTTATCTGATCCTGCGAGTGCAGCCTTTAAAATTTTTATTTTATTTTATTTTTTATGGGCAGCACGGTGGCTTAGTGGTTAGCATGTTCTCCTCTCAGCACTAGGGATTCCCGGTTCGAATCCCCATCTGGGTGGAGTTTCCATGTTCTCCCCGTGTCTGCGTGGGTTTCCTCCGGGTTCTCCGGTTTCCTCCCACAGTCCAAAAACATGGATCAAGTCAATTGAGTTCTCCAAATTGCCCCATATAGAGTGTGTCTGTGTGAGTGAGTGTGTGTCCAGTGATAGATTGGCGTCCTGTCCTGGGTGTATCTGCCCAGCGCCCGAGACGTTCTCCCCTGGATGGGCATGGGAAACCCCCCCGCGACCCTAATAGAGGATAAAGCGGAAGATAATGAATGAATGAATGAATGAATGAATTTATTTTTTATAAAAAAAAAATAATTCTACAACAGGTGTTTGTTTAAAAAGTACTTTCTTACTGTCTTTTCTGCAGGACTTTGGAGATTACCAGGATGGATATTACTCAGTCCAGACCACTGAGGGAGAGCAGATCGCACAACTGATTGCCGGCTACATCGACATCATTCTCAAAAAGGTAACCTGTTTTGTTTTTTTGTTTTTTTAATTATAACTAATTTATTTCCTGCCCGCTGTTCTCTTATTTATCAGATCAGTAAACATGGTGTTTGCAGTTGTATTGCATGTGTGGTATTTCTGTGAAGCCCTTCTCACTAGTCTGCAGAATAAGGTGGAATTTAACAACAAACCTTGATGCTTGACCTGTGAGAGTGTGAATGGCACTGCTGTAGAGTGCTCTCTCAGCTTCCTGTGACATCTAACATGGCTGAACACTCAGGGACTGACGGGGTGAAATGTCTGTTCACAGAAAAAGAGCAAAGACCACTTTGGTTTAGAGGGAGATGAAGAGTCGACCATGCTGGAGGACTCGGTCTCTCCTAAAAAGTAAGTCCAGTACATTTCAAGCTCCTTCTGCAGTATGATTTAACAACATCATCAAAGTAAAATAAATATATATAAATACACTCATAACAGTTTGGATTGTTGGATTGCTCATAACTGGTAAGAATGGGTGATTGCTGGGCATACACTCACTCACAGACACACTCTATATGGGGCAATTTGGAGAATTCATTTGGTCTTGATCCATGTTTTTGGACTGTGGGAGGAAACCGGAGAACCCGGAGGAAACCCACACGGACACGGGGAGAACATGGAAACTCCACTCAGATTGGGATTCGAACCTGGAATCCCTAGTGCTGAGAGGAGAACATGCTAACCACTAAGCCACCATGCTGCACTCATCTATCCATTATCTTCCTCTTTATTCTCTATTAGGGTCGCGGGGGGGGGGGGGGTCCCCATGCCCATCAAGGAGAGAACATTTCAGGGGCTGGGCAGATACACCCAGGACATCACTGGTCACACACTCACACACACACACTCTATATGGGGCAATTTGGAGAATTCAGTTGACCTTGATCCATGTTTTTGGACTGTGGGAGGAAACCGGAGAACCTGGAGGAAACCCACACGGACACGGGGAGAACATGGAAACTCCACTCAGATTGGGATTCGAACCGGAAATCTCTAGCACTTAGAGGAGAACATGCTAAACACTAAGCCACCATGCCGCCAGATTAATCTGAGATTATTGAATTGTATTCATGTGGAGATGATGCATTGAATAAAATAAATAATAATAAGTAAAGTTCTGTGATAAGTTCTGTGATGAGTCCCCCAGTCTGGTTCCTTATTAAATGTTCCTCGTCATGAACGAGAAGCTGCACTTCAAAGCTCATATTTAAGAATTTAAAAAGCAAACGTCACAGGACACTAAATATAATGAAAGCACTGGTGAGTAAGAAGTGGGGCACTGAAACCTCTCTGCTCTGCAACTATGCAAAGCATCGGTCCTGTCTGCACTGCTGTGTCTGATATATATGGAGCTGCAATGAAATCTTATCTTCATGACCCAGACACAGTCCACCATCAGAGAACCGAGAGCCCACAGTGCTTTAAGAGGGGTAAGATGGGATGTAAAATGCCCTCTGCTTCATACATTGAAATGACGTTAACAGTTAAATGAAATGCATCCTTTTGGACTTTATCTAAAAGACAATCTGATGAAGTCCAAGGTCTCAGGTTTTTGTGATTGTAACAATGACCTAAAATATGAAGTCACCTGCTTTTTAAATAGCATTTGAGTTCCTCCATCACACTGCACCATTTTAACACCCCACATTAACTTCATCTGATTATCTGTGTGTCTGCTAAACAGTTTGCAAATGCTATTCCACCCACTTCCCGTTTTCTGATTAAGATAAACCTTTACACAATTATTCATCGTCAATCAAAACATATGAATCAATATCCATCCATCCATTATCATCCACTTCACGGGGGGGAGGGGTTCCCCATGCCCATACAGGGAAGAACGTCTCAGGAGCTGGGCAGATACTCCCTGGACTGGACACACACACACTCACTCACTCACTCACACATACACACTCTTTATGGGGCAATTTGGAGAATTCAATTGACTTGATCCATGTTTTTGGACTGTGGGAGGAAACCGGAGAACCCGGAGGAAACCCACACGGACACGGGGAGAACATGGAAACTCCACCCAGATTGGGATTCGAACTGTAGATCCCTATCGCTGAGAGGAGAACATGCTAACCACTAAACCACCGTGCCGCCTCCACATGAATCAATTACCAATTCATTACAAATTAGTGGTAATTAATTAATTTAGTTTTCTATGAATAAATTACTAAGTTTTATACTTCACAAGCAGAATTAATTAAGGTTAAAGTAATTTAACATGATATTGGGGTGGTTTTAAAATATATATATTATATATTATATAATGTGTCCGCGTGGGTTTCCTCCGGGTTCTCTGGTTTCCTCCCACAGTCCAAAAACATGGATCACGTCAATTGAATTCTCCAAATTGCCCCATATAGAGTGTGAGTGAGTGTGTGCCCAGTGATAGATTGGCGCCCTGTCCTGGGTGTATCTGCCCAGCGCCGAAACCTTCTCCCCTGGATGGGCATGGGGAACCCCCCACCGTGACCCTAATAGAGGATAAAGTGGAAGATAATGGATGGATGAATATATATTTTATATTTATACTTATATATATTATAATTGTATATAAGTATAATATATAATTGAGCTTGTATAGAATGATTTTGGTGTTACTTGCAGGTCCACCGTTCTGCAGCAGCAGTTCAATAAGGTGGGGAAGGTGGAGACTGGCTCCGTGGCTCTGCCCGCCATCATGCGCTCGGGTGCCGGAGGTCCAGAGAGCTTTCAGATGGGTTCCATGCCACAGGCCAAGCAGCAAATCACTAGCGGCCAGATGCACACAGGACACATGCCCCCGCTGGTAATCTCTCAGTCTGGCACAGACAGATGTTCAGTGCAGCGAGCTGCAGCTGGATCTATTTCAGACCGTGAAGCTGTTCAGCAGCGATGACAACACATTAAGCCATCTTTAACTTAATTATCGATATAATCCGCAGTTCTTTGCTTTTGGAACGTTGGAGTTTGTGAACCGACTCTAAACATATGTATTGCAGACCTCAGCTCAGCAGGCCCTTACAGGCACCATTAACTCCAGCATGCAGGCAGTGCAAGCAGCCCAGGCGTCGTTGGATGAGTTTGACACCCTGCCACCTCTTGGCACTGATGCGGTGTGTATCTGATATTATATTATAACCTCATTTCCATTAACGTCTACGATATGTAGCCATTTTCTATATAAGGTTCTTTATTATTTATAAACCCTTTAATGATCCTCTTTGTGTCTGATGATTATTTAGGCTTCTCAGGCCTGGAGGAAGAATAAAATGGACGAGTCCAAGCACGAGATTCATTCTCAAGTGGATGCTATTACTGCTGGAACAGCGTCGATGGTGAATCTCACCGCAGGTGCGTTGTTCGTCTCACTATGATAAATCCTCTATAGAACTGTATTTGGCGTGTGGAATTGCAGTTGTTTTTCATTGGCGCGTTGGTTGTTTCCAGACTGATTTATACTTCCATTACACATCAGATTGCTCGAGGATGCACTCGGTCATATTCATTTCCCAGCTGTGATTGGCCTTCTGCATTCAGTGTCATCATTGTTTTGTTGTTGTTGTCTGAATGATCTGAATTAGAACTTCAATTAGTATTTTACTGAGTACTTTGTAATGGTCATCAGGTCATCAGACCATCACAGGGCATGTTCTCTTACTGAGGAAGGAAACCCAAACAGCTGGGAAAGAATATGCAAGTTCCATAAAGGAAGGACCTTGTTAAGTATGCTGAATATTGCAGCACTGTTCCCCACCGAGGTGGCATGGTGGCTTAGTGCTTAGCATGTTCTCCTCTCAGCGCTGGGGATTCCCATATTGGTTTGAATCAACCAAATGGGGAACATGCATCCATTATCTTTCGCTTTATGCCCATGCCCATGCCCATCCAGGGGAGAACGTTTTGGGAGCTGGGCAGATACACCCAAGACACGGGTTCTGATCCATCTCTAGGAATAATGCACACTATATGGGGCAATTTAGAGCTGCCAGATTACCTTGAATCCATGTTTTTTAGACCCTGAGAAAACCCACATGGACATATGAAGAACATGGAAACTCCACCCATGTTGGGGTCATGTATTCCAATCCATCACTGGGCACACACTCACTTACACAGACACACACACACACTCTATATGGGGCAATTTGGAAAAGTCAACTGACATTGATCCATGTTTTTGGACTGTGGGAGGAAACCGGAGAACCCGGAGGAAACCCACATGGACACGGGGAGAACATGGAAACTCCACCCATGTTGGGGTCAGGTGGTCCAATCCATCGCTGGGCACACACTCACTTACACAGACACACACACACTCTATATGGGGCAATTTGGAAAAGTCAACTGACATTGATCCATGTTTTTGGACTGTGGGAGGAAACTGAAGAACCCGGAGGAAACCCACATGGACACGGGGAGAATATGGAAACTCCACCCAGATGGTGATTCGAACCGATATGGGAATCCCTAGTGCTGAGAGGAGAACATGCTAAGCACTAAACCACCGTGCCGCCTCGGTGGAGAACAGTGCTGCAATATTCAGCATAATTAACAAGGTCCTTCCTTTATGGAACTTGTATATTCTTTCTCAGATGTTTGGGTTTCCTTCCTCAGAGGAAGAGAACATGAGAACATGCCCTGTGATGGTCTGCTGACCTGTCGAGGTCGTTTTGACACAAAAACAGAAGTATAGTGACAAGTCACTCTGCACCTTCATGTGTGTGTGTATGATTAAGTCCCAGTGATCAGACTTTCTACCTGATCTGTTTATTTAGTATCAATAAAATATAAAATAAGGCATCCCTTTGTCATGACAAACAAATGCTGTAAAATATGAAAAATGTATTATAATTTGTTTAATGCAGGAGACCCAGCTGAGACGGACTACACAGCTGTGGGCTGTGCGGTGACCACCATCTCATCAAACCTGACCGAGATGTCCAAGGGTGTGAAACTGCTGGCTGCACTGATGGAGGATGAAGGTGGAAATGGACAGCAGCTATTGGGCGCCGCCCGCAACCTGGCCTGTGCCGTATCTGACATGCTGAAGACTGCACAACCTGCCAGTGCAGAGGTACCATACCCACTACATAGTGTTAACATGCATGCATTATTATTATTATTATTATTATTATTATTATTATTATTATTATGCATGTACACTTGCCTCTTCAAGGTTATAGAGACAACAAGTCTGCAAAAGTCCCACATGGTGATTGGGTTGCTTACTGAATTCTGCTATATGCAGCAGATTCTGGCCACATACCAGTCTGCAAATTTATGGAAAACACACACACACACACACACCCACACATACATACACATACTGTACATATACAGACTCTGTTCCATAGGATTCCTGACTCATATTTTTCCTCGAGAGCTAAATGGATTTCAGACCTGGCTTTGGCCCGAGCGTATGCCTCATTTTTCCGGACGAGTAACTGTAGTTTCCACGATATGCTGTCCGCCCTTGTGTGGAATTATCACTGATGTGAATTAGGAAGTGCAGTCTCGAGTTGGTGGCAACTGAGCGGTACATGACGCTGCATGAAACTTGGCAACGACAACAAATAAAGTGGGTGTGTGAAAAAAAAGAGAAGCTGTGAAAGTGAGAAAGACGTTTGGACGCTTGGGTCACCAACAGACTTTCACAAATAAAACCCCCATGGATTTTATACATATGAATAATTATTTATATATATATATATATATATATATATATATATATATATATATATATATATATATATATATATATATATATATACACACACACACACATATATATATTTATAATGTGTGTATGTGCATATATATATATATATATATATATATATATATATATATATATATATATATATATATATATATATTAGGAAATACAATTTTTCAATCTGTGTTCTGTTTATTTTAAATTGTCTGACAGAAATGTGGTTTGTTAGGGCGATGTGTCTGCTTATTGTCTCAGATACTAAATAAATATATATATATATATAAAATAATATATATATATATATATATATATATATATATATATATATATATATATATATATATATATATATATATATATATATATATATATAAAAGCAAATATCTGTTGTTGAACGCTTAAGGCTTAAAAAATAAAAATGTTATTTTTTAGGAGATTTAAAAGGAACAAATTGATTCACACACTTATATACTTGCACAAATGCTTGTCTCCTTCCAGCCTCGTCAGAATCTCCTGCAGGCTGCTGGTAATGTAGGCCAGGCGAGTGGAGAGCTTCTACAGCAGATAGGAGAGAGTGATGCTGACCAGCAGTTCCAGGTGGGTTACACACACACACAACATGTAACGTTACATTTACAACATCTACTGTTGCAGTTGCTGAATTTCACCTGAACTGTTTTTGTTATGACCTCACCAGTCATCAGACAGAGCATCGTTCAGACACACAGGACGGATTCACCATTATAGTCAAATGCTGGTAAAGAACCTACCACGAAAAAAAATCACCAGCCAATCGTTCTGATTCTCCTCTCAATTACATTCACAATCTTCATATAAAATCTTTTTAATCATAGAGTTCGCTCAATAAAATGGAACTCACTGAAGACCTCTACTTAACTGTTCAAATGCAGCTGTAGAGCTGCTGTTTTCAGTTGGGTTAACATAAACAGGAAGTAAACGTTTGCCAATTGGTTGTTCAACTGCTGTCATTGGCTTTTTTTTCTTCACATAGTTTTAACACTGTTATCTGTTTTTTAAATATGCCTGTAATTCACATCATTTACAGTCGTGATCACGGCATTTATGATGCCATGCAATTGCATTGAGCAGCAGTGATGTGACGTCTGGTGATGTCGCTGTCGTTAAGTGTTTCTTTAGTAAAGCATGGCGAGGTTAAAGTGCACCCGCCATTAAATTCTGTACCTTTATTTCTTTATTTGAGCAAAAGAATGTCTGAAGAAGCCATAATTATCCATTCACTAGAACCATAATTATCCATCCATCCATTCATCCATTATCTTCGGCTTTATCCTCTATTAGTGTCGCGGGGGGTTCCCCATGCCCATCCAGGGGAGAACATTTCGGGCGCTGGGTAGATACACCCAGGACAGGACACCAATCTATCGCTGGAAACACACTCACTCACACAAACACACTCTATATGGGGCAATTTGGAGAACTCAATTGACTTGATCCATGTTTTTGGACTGTGGGAGGAAACCAGAGAACCCGGAGGAACCCCACGCGGACACGGTGAGAACATGGAAACTTGGGAATCCCTAGCACTGAGAGGAGAACATGCTTAACAACTAAGCCACCCTGCCGCCCACGATCAATCATCCATCCATCCATCCATTATCTCCCGCTTTATCCTCTATTAGTGTCGCGGAGGGGGTTCCCCATGCCCATCCAGAGGAGAACATTTCGGGCGCTGGGTAGATACACCCAGGACAGGGCACCAATCTATCACTGGACACACTCACTCACACAGACGCACTCTATATGGGGCAATTTGGAGAACTCAATTGACTTGATCCATGTTTTTGGACTGTGGGAGGAAACCGGAGAACCTGGAGGTAACCCATGTGGACACGGGGAGAACATGGAAACTCCACCCAGATTGAGATTTGAACCGGGAATCCCTAGTGCTGAGAGGAGAACATGCTAACCACTAAACCACCGTGCCACCCATAATTATCCATGTCCATAAAAATGATCTCTGTTCATAAAGTTGACATCCAACATGTGCTGTAATCTTGTTTATACTTTCTATTTGTTAATTCATCTAAACCAGCGCAGAATGATCCGTCAGTTCGTTTATCTTCTCATTTCGTGCCCGTCGTTTTGTTTTTGCACCTTTTTGCATGTTGATTTCCATCCTCCCTGATCACAAACCACCAATCTGCTCTTTTCTATCAGTAATCGATGTTTGACCGATCTGCTAAATTTATACAGAATCTTATTATTACATAACCATCACAATCAACCTTCGACGTTCTGTCCCGAAGACAACAAAGTTCTAGTTTTTTAAATAAAGTCTGTTGTCTGTGATATCGTTGGGTAAAAAACGTCCCTCACCGCTTTAGTCAGAAGCAGATTTTTCCACGGGTGTTGTGCGTGTAGCATTGTCTATTTATATCTTCCAGAGGCCTGCGAGCGCGCTGTGTTTCCCTCTGAAGTTGTTCTGAAGCTCAACAAAACAGCCAACAATAAACAGGATTCCTTAAAAGTCAAGAACTTTTTAAAACACATGAAGCATCAATAGTGGTTGGCATGTTCTCCCCAATCTAGGTGGAGTTTCCATATTCTCCCCGTGTCCGCGTGGGTTTCCTCCGGGTTCTCCGGTTTCCTCCCACAGTCCAAAATCATGGATCAAGGTCAATTGAATTCTTCAAATTGCCTCATATAGAGTGTGTCTGAGTGAGTGTGTGGCCAGTGATAGATTGATCCTGTCCTGGGTGTCCTGGGTGATTGATCTGCCCAGCGCCCGAAACGTTCTTCCCTGGATGGGCATGGGGAACCCCCCCGCGACCCTAATAGAGGATAGAGGGGAAGATAATGGATGGATGGATCTTCTGCTTTATCCTCTATTAGGGTCACGGTGGGGTTCCCCATGCCCATCCAGGGGAGAACGTCTCGGGCGCTGGGCAGATACACCTAGGACAGGGCGCCAATCCATCTCTGGACACACACTCACTCACACAGACACACTCTATATGGGGCAATTTGGAGAACTCAATTGACTTGATCCATGTTTTTGGACTGTGGGAGGAAACCGGAGAACCCGGAGGAAACCAACGCGGACACGGGGAGAAAATTGAAAACCGGGAATCCCTAGCGCTGAGAGGCGAACATGCTAACCACTAAGCCACCGTGCCGCCTAAAGCAGAAGAAGAAGATAATGGATGGATAATGCAATTTTGTAAAATTTGCTTTATTTAATATGTATCTTTTAATGAACCTTGAGTGATTTTTAAATGATTAATTATTTACCCTTTAACATTTTAAAGTCACTTAACGTCCATTTGTAGTTTTCTTTAATAAAACATGTTGATCATGACCAGCACAGTGACTGTATGACTGAAGTCAGATGCAGTCCTGCAGTGAGGCTTACTGATTTTACTTTCCTCACGTTGTTTTTTTACTTTCCTCACTGCGTGTTCCAGACGTAGAACATACATTTAATGGCTTGCAGGCCTCCCTGATGCCTTTTTTAAACATAACCTTATGGCGTGCCTTTATCCTTTGTGGTAGCCGTCTGTCACCCCCGAGGAATCCAGAGCATGTAGAAGGCATGCATGTCATTCAGCCTTCTGTTAGTATCACTGTTTATGTAAGAATAACCTTTATATGCCGTAACGCAGTTTAAACTCCGACTCCGACTTAATGAGCTATATTTATGATGCAGAGGAGGTAAAAGGTCACACTTCTGAAAACATGCTTGCTGTAAAGTTTCTGATGTTTGTGATTGTTGCTGAGAAACTCATGCAACAGGATGATGATGAAATCTCCAACAAAATAGCTCATTCATCCATCCATAATCTCCCGCTTTATCCTCTATTAGGGTCGCGGGGGGGTTCCCCATGCCCATCCAGGGGAGAACGTTTCGGGCGCTGGGCAGATACACCCAGGACAGGGCGCCAATCTATCACTGGGCACACACACACACATACACACTCTATATGGGGCAATTTGGAGAACTCAATTGACTTGATCCATGTTTTTGGACTGTGGGAGGAAACCGGAGAACCCGGAGGAAACCCACGCGGACACGGGGAGAACATGGAAACTCCACCCAGATGGGGATTCGAACCGGGAATCCCTAGCGCTGAGAGGAGAACATGCAAACCACTAAACCACAGTGGTGGTTCAAATGAAATATATGAAGAATTTGCAATGACCCAGTCAACCCCCACACCTCAATCCAACCTAAATACCATGGTGGCGCTCTACACGACGATGTGTTTCAAACCTCAATAAACCAAGCACTGTTGGGAAAGAGGAGGAGTCCCAATTCCGAATTTCTCCAGAATGATGCGAGTCATTACTGTCATACCGAACACAAAAGTTTACTAAAAGTTATTGTTGCTTTGGTAATCTTACTAGATGTTGATTCATTGGTTTTTTTTTATTGTTTTTCACACTTTTTTTTTTAGTCTATTTTTGCAAAATAAATTCACCCATTCATTATCTTCCACAACTGATTCAAAACTCTGCAGCCCGACTCGTGTTCAACCACCCAAGTGATCTCATGTCCCTCCACTGCTCCTCTCTCTCCATTGGCTCCCTGTAGCTGCTGCATTCAGTACAAGTCACTGACTCTGACCTACAGAACCATTTCTGGACCTGCCCCTCTTACCTTCACTCTATATTTTTAAAATACACTCCGGCTCGTTCACTTCACTCCAGTGATGATTGTCGTCTCACCGAGGAGCTCATTCTCATTCCGTGATGTTCACCACTGCACAATGGTGGAACCATCTTCCCAACTCTGTCCATAAGACAGAATCACTAAGCAGTTTTAAGAAACTACTGAATATGCATCTCTTTAACAAACACCTGATGTAGGGAATGACAAAGAAAGAAAAAAAAAGGGGGGGGGGGGGGGGCGCAGCATCATATAATGATCAGGTTTGATAATTTTACAGTGTAGTTGGTTTTCTTCATAACTACTGACTTGACGTTCTCATTTGTAAGTTGCTTTGGATAAAAGCATCTACTCCTCTACTAGGGTCGCAGGGGGTTCCCCATGCCCATCCAGGGGAGAACATTTTGGTTGCTGGGCAGATACACCCAGAACAGGACGCCAATCTATCACTGGGCACACACTCACTCACACAGACACAAACACACTCTATATGGGGCAATTTGGAGAATTCAATTGACCTTGATCCATGTTTTTAAACTGTGGGAGGAATCCGGAGAACCCGGAGGAAACCCACGTGGACATGGGGAGAACATGGAAACTCCACCCAGATTGGGATTCGAACCTAACCACTAAGCCACCGTGCCGCCCCCAACATGTTCATCCATCCATCCATCCATTCATTATCTTCTGCTTTACCCTCTACTAGAGTCACGGTGTGGTTTTTTTAAATCTACATTTTAATTTTGTATCTGTGTTTAAACTGGACTTTTGACAGTAATGGTGTTTCTTGGGATGTTCACTGAATGATTAAATATCTCAACCTTTCAGGACATGTTAATGAAGCTGGCGAAGGCCGTGGCCACCGCAGCAGCCACTCTGGTTCTGAAGGCGAAGAATGTGGCCCAGAAGACAGAAGACTCTGCTCAGCAGAATCGCGTCATTGCTGCAGCTACACAGTGCGCCCTGTACCACCTCCCAGCTGGTGGCGTGCACCCGGGTGAGCGCTCGCACCCGGACATGCACAAAGTCAACAACTCATGCACCTTATTTCCCCCCATGTCATTACACTGTTAAACTCTTAACACTTGGGACGATTTCAAGCCCACATGCTATCTGTGCACTATTTATTCACACTTAGAATTTGTTTTTGTGCAATTTCTAACACCTCAGGTCTTTTTATCTATTTTTTTTAATTCATGCTACTTGTCTGCTACAATTTCTATATTGTCTGCTCCAACTTATAATCTATATTTTATTGTCTGCTATAATTTATATATACCTATCTACTTAATTATAATCATTCCAATCCCTCAATCACATTCTCATTTCACTAATCACATTAGCATTGTTGAACCCATGCTGCTTACATTTTGTTATTTTGATGTGTGTGCATATATATATGTATGTGTGTTTGTGTGCGCGCGCATATATATATATATATATATATATATATATATATATATATATATATATATATATATATATATATATATATATATATATATATGTGTGTGTGTGTGTATGTGTGTATATGTATGTATATATATATATATATATATATATATATATATATATATATATATACATATATATATATATATATGTATGTATATATATATGTGTGTGTGTGTGTGTGTATATATGTATGTATATATGTATGTATATATATATATATATATATATATATATATATATATATATATATATATATATACATATACTATATACACACATATACATATATTATATATATATATATATATAATATATATATATATATATATATATATATATATATATACATATATGTATGTAAAAAAAAATATATATATATAGTATACTTTATACCCATGTTCTACACCATGTACAAAAATTTCTTTTCTTTTTTATTCTGCGAGCCAATGCATTTTGTTCTGTGTGTATAATGAATGACAACAAAGGTTATCTAAGTCTAAGTTTAACCTTTAGAAAATGTTATGTTCTTAATCAGTAAACACACACACACACACACACACACACACCCTGACATGCACAAAGTTAATAACTCATGCACCTTTAGAAAACATTGTGTTCATAATCAGCCAATGCTGAGTCCGCTAATTTAGACCGGAGAACACAAGCCTGATGAGGTGTGTGTGTGTCTGCAGGTGGTTGCTCCTACCATCAGCTCCCCAGTGTGTCAGGAGCAGCTGATCGAGGCAGGAAAACTTGTGGCTAAATCGGTGGAAGGCTGTGTGGAGGCGTCACAGGGAGCCACCAACGATGAGCAGCTGCTCAAGCAAGTGGGCGCAGCCGCTACAGGAGTCACCCAGGCCCTCAATGAGCTGCTGCAGCACATTAAGCAGTACGCCAATGGTGGTCAGCCCATCGGACGCCACGGCGAGGCCACTGACCGCATCCTGGATGTGACGGAGAACATCTTCAGCTCCATGGGAGACGCAGGTGTGACCCGGGGGAAGTTTAAGAACACAAACGTACAGGTTCAGATACCATACGCTACGGTAATGACATGGATTACTAGACAGGTTTTTGCTCTTGTGGCGTTACATATTAGTATTTGGTGACTTACTTCACATACCCTTTGCCATTAAACTCTATGGAGCATTATTGTAACTCGCCTATTGAAGTGTCCCATATGACTGTAATGCATATTGGGCAGTTGTAGGCTTGTGGTTAAGAAAGCAACCTTGTGACCCGAAGGTTCCCGCTTTAATTCCCGGTCTCACCAAATATCAAGGCTGAAGTGCCCTTGGGCAAGGCACCCTAACCCCAATTGATTTCCAGGCACCATACACAGGCTGCCTACCGCTCTGGGCTTGTGTGTTTACTTCACTGTGTGTGTGTGTGTGTGTGTGTGTGTGTGTGTGTGTGTGTGTGTGTGTGTGTGTGTGTGTGTGTGTGTGTGTGTGTGTGTGTGTGACTGCACATATGGGTTAAAAGTGGAGGACTAATTCCTCTGTGTGAGTACAGTAAGCAAAATTGATCCATCCATTATCTTCTGCTTTATCCTCTACTAAGGTCACACGGGGGTGGGGCAGATACACCCAGGACAGGGTGCCAATCTATCACTGGGCACACACTCACTCACACAGACCCACACACTCTATATGGGGCAATTTGGAGAACTCAATTGACTCGATCCATGTTTTTGGACTGTGGGAGGAAACCAGAGAACCCGGAGGAAACCCACGCGGACACGGGGAGAACATGGAAACTCCACCCAGTTTGGGATTCGAACCAGGAATCCCCAGCGCTGAGAGGAGAACATGCTAAACCACTAAGCCACCATGCTGCCCGCAAAATAAATCCCTTTAATGGAAGGACTTTAAAACAGGGTTTCACACATCCCATCCATCCATTATCTTCCGCTTTATCCTCTATTAGGGTCGCGGGGGGGTTCCCCATGCCCATCCAGGGGAGAACGTTTCGGGCGCTGGGCAGATACACCCAGGACAGGAAGCGCTGAGAGGAGAACATGCTAACCACTAAGCCACTGTGCTTTTTAATTTAATATGCTGTTTTATTTGTGTGTTTTGCAAACCTTTGACCCTATTTTATTTGCAGGTGAGATGGTGCGTCAAGCCCGAATCCTGGCCCAGGCCACCTCCGACCTGGTTAACGCTATTAAGGCAGATGCAGAGGGTGAAACCGACCTGGAGAACTCGCGCAAACTGCTCTCAGCTGCAAAACTTCTTGCTGATGCTACTGCCAAGATGGTGGAGGCTGCCAAGGTGCGTGTCAGAAGATAGTTGCAGTATTGCTGTTGAGGACTGAGGATTTATGAGTGCGGGGCGGCATTATGACTCCGTCAGCATCTTTTTCAAGAGTTACAAAATCGCAGTTAATGAAAGAATGAGGCGCAGGTCCGATCCTGTTCGGGATCATTACCAGCAGGAGATTGTGATTAGTTCCAGTTTTCAGATCTGTGGATGAATGGCTTTTATTTAGCTTCTCTGCTGTGAATAAATCTCATTCATAGAATTAAAGTCTTTATTTGTGGGGCTTTCTGCTTAAATCCAGGGGGCTGCTGCAAATCCAGACAGTGAGGAACAGCAGCAGAAGTTGCGTGAGGCTGCCGAGGGTCTGCGCATGGCCACCAATGCAGCCGCGCAGAACGCCATCAAAAAGAGACTGGTCAATAAATTGGAGGTGAGAATGAACAAAACGCGGTGTTATTACAACTTCAGGAATCTGTTAAAATGTTTGTGGATAGCTGTTTCTGTTCTTTAGCTTGAGAAATCCTCATATCACTGACATAAAAAATGAGTCTTGAATTACGATCATCCATCCATTATCTTCTATTTCATCCTCTATTAGGGTCGTGGTGGGGGGGGGTTCCCCATGCCCATCCAGGGGAGAACGTTTCGGGCGCTGGGCAGATACACCCAGGACAGGACACCAATCTATCACTGGGCACACATTCACTCACACAGACACACTCTATTTGGAGAATTCAATTGACTTGATCCATGTTTTTAGACTGTGGGAGGAAACCGGAGAACCCGGAGGAAACCCACGTGGACACGGAGAGAACATGGAAACTCCACCCAGATTGAGATTCGAACCGGAGTTCTCCATGCCCATCCAGGGCAACCACGTTTCGGGGGTTGGGCAGATACACCCAGGACAGGGCGCCAATCTATCGCTGGTCACTCACACACACACTCTATATGGGGCAATGTGGAGAACTCAGTTGATCTTGATCCATGTTTTTGGACTGTGGGAGGAAACCGGAGAACCCGGAGGAAACTCACGCAGACACGGGAAGAACATGGAAACTCCACCCAGATTGGGATTCGAACCGGGAATTTGAACCGGGGTTCCCAATGCCCATCCAGGGCAACCACGTTTCGGGCGTTGGGCAGATACACCCAGGACAGGACGCCAATCTGTCACTCGGCACACACTCACACTCACACACACACACATACACTCTACATGGGGCAATGTGGAGAACTCAGTTGATCTTGATCCATGTTTTTAGACTGTGGGAGGAAACCGGAGAACCCGGAGGAAACCCACGCGGACACGGGGAGAACATGGAAACTCCACCCAGATTGGGATTCGAACCGGGAATTTGAACCGGGGTTCCCAATGCCCATCCAGGGCAACCATGTTTCGGGCGCTGGGCAGATACACCCAGGACAGGACGCCAATCTATCGCTGGGCACACACTCACTCACACAGACACACTCTACATGGGGCAATTTGGAGAATTCAATTGACTTGATCCATGTTTTTGGACTGTGGGAGGAAACCGGTGAACACGGAGGAAACCCACGCGGACACGGGGACACATGGAAACTCCACCCAGATTGGGATTCGAACCGGGGTTCCCAATGCCCATCCAGGGCAACCATGTTTCGGGCGTTGGACAGATACACCCAGGAACAGGGCGCCAATCTATCGCTGGTCACTCACACAGACACACTCTGTATGGAGCAATTTGGAGATTTCAATTGACTTGATCCATGTTTTTGGACTGTGGGAGGAAACCGGAGAACCCGGATGAAACCCACATGGACACGGGGAGAACATGGAAACTCCACGCAGATTGGGATTCGAACCGGGAATCCCTAGTGCTGAGAGGAGAACATGCTAACCATTAAGCCACCATACCGCCTACGATCAATCAAAAGGTTAATAATTATAGCCTTAAGGTCATCTCTAACACACCTTTTTTCTTTTACGCCTCCTTTGCACAGAGCAGCTGTTGAGTGACTTAATTCAAGGCAGTTGTGCAAAATGAAGAGTTCGATGCTTCAGGGCAGAGAGGTTGTTTTAACTTGTTCGGGTCCGAGCTGTGCAGCTGCTGAGCGAGTTTTTTTTTTGTTTGTTTTTTTTTTTTTTTTTAAAGGCATCGTTCGACTTGTTTTTCTTACTCAGTTACTTAAAAAGGCAAAAAGCTTCCGAACATGACGAGCGTTCTGTTGAGGACAGCGTACCGTGCAGGGAGCGCTGCAGGAATGTTGACAAGAATAACTAAACTCCCCAGAGTGGAGCAGAGCGCGTTCAGATCTCATACGGAAGTGGCGTTTTTTTAATTACGTGACCTCAGGAAAGTGTTTTCAGTCTCGATGTATGGCAGAAAATAGAAAGCTAATGTTATTCTTTGAATGATTTCAGCACCAGCAGCATCACGTCATTGCTGTTGACCCAAGATGTAAGGCATTTTCATTTAGCATTTCATTTTATCTTGACAGGGCGGCACGTTGGCTTAGTGGTTAGCATGTTCTCCTCTCAGCACTAGGGAGTCTCGGTTCGAATCCCAATCTGGGTGGAGTTTCCATGTTCCCTCCGTGTCCATGTGGGTTTCCTCCGGGTTCTCCGGTTTCCTCCCACAGTCCAAAAACATGGATCAAGTCAAATGAATTCTCCAAATTGCCCCATGTAGAGTGTGTGTCTGTGATAGTGAGTGTATGACCAGTGATGGATTGGTGTCCTGTCCTGGGTGTATCTGCCCAGCGCCCGAAACGTTCTCCCCTGGATGGGCATGGGGGACCATGGATGGGCTAAATGTGGAGGACTAATGACTCCTCTGTGTTTAAAGCACTGTGAAGGTCCATCCATCCATTATCTTCTGCTTTATCCGCTACTACAGTTGGGGGTGGGGGGTATACGGGGGGGGTATCTGCCCAACGTTTCGGGCGCTGGGCAGATACACCCAGGACAGGGCACCAATCTATCACTGAGCACACACTCAATCACACAGACACACTCTATATGGGGCAATTTGGAAAATTCACTTGACCTTTATCCATGTTTTTGGACTGTGGGAGGAAACCGGAGAACCCGGAGGAAACCCACGCGGACACGGGGAGAACATGGAACCTCCACCCAGATTGGGATTTGAACCGGGAATCCCTAGTGCTGAGAGGAGAACATGCTAACCACTAAGCCACCGTGCCGCCCACAGTGAAGATTCCTTCATCACTAAAGAGTCATGTTGGTCACTGCTCCTTGATTCTAATCTTCTGCACAGCTGCCATATTGGTCAGGGGAACTGACTGCAGTCTGCAAACTCTCCACTAGATGTCATTAAGTCCTACAGACTGCTTTTCCCTCATGTTTATATATCTCATAATGTTCTTGTCTTTTTTATACAGAGACATAAGAAGCTTAATGGATGAACATGACTCTGGTTTCCTGTTTTATTATCTAATAAAGCGAGCTGTCTGTTTCTCTGCAGAATGCTGCAAAGCAGGCCGCTGCAGCTGCGACCCAGACCATCGCCGCCGCCCAGCATGCTGCCTCGTCCAATAAAAACCCAGCAGCTCAGCAGCAACTCGTCCAGAGTTGCAAAGTGGGTTTGACGCATCTGTCACATTTACATCATTTTGCCTTATTCTATTTATTAAAATGATTAAAAAAGACATGTCAAATCAAATCAAATCGCGTTTATTAGTCACATGCGTAGTTATACACGTACAGTACAGCCAGCAGTGAAATGTTTTTTTTCCGACATCTCCACAGAAAGTTACAAATTAGGATTTCCAGTAAAAAAATGGAGATTTATAAAATATTTATACAATAGGATAAGTAAAATAATTCAGTTATCATCTTTCGCTTTTATCCTCTGGGGGGTTCCCCATGCCCATCCAGGGGAGAACGTTTCAGGTGCTGGGCAGACACACCCAGGACAGGACAACAATCCATCGCTGGGCACACACACTCACTCACACAGACACACTCTATATGGGGAAATTTGGAGAACTCAATTGACTTGATCCACGTTTTTGGACTGTGGGAGGAAACCGGAGAACCCGGAGGAAACCCACATGGACACGGGGAGAACATGGAAACTCCACCCAGATGGGGATTCGAACCGGTAATCCCTAGTGCTGAGAGGAGAACATGCTAAACACTAAACCACTGTGCCGCCACGATAAGTAAAATAAAATAAAATATGTATTTACAATGGTGGAGGAAACCCACGCAGACACGGGGAGAACATATAATAATAATACATTTTGTGACAAATAAAATATGTACATTGTGAAAATCCTAAAGGATTTTTATTTGATCTTTTTATGGTTATATACACTGTGTTCCAGGGCAAGCTCTTTATTACATTTAAATTTATATTCAGCAGATGCTTTTTTCCAAAACGACTTACAAATGAGAACGCCACAAGTCAGTAATAATGAAGAAAACCAGCTCCACTGTAGAATTATCATACCTGATTGTTATATGATCCTGCACCCCCCCCCCTTTTTTTTCTACAACAGGTGTTTGTTAAAAAGATGTGTCTTTAGTAGTTTCTTAAACTACTGTTATTAGGAACAAAGTTCAGATTGTGGGAAGTGTCTTCCTTTGATTTATTTGTTTATTATATTTTAGATTTTCCATTTAAATCAGTCTTTTTTATTGACTTTCTTTCAGGAAATTGGTTTTTGTTGCACAGTTCTAAATAAAATGTTCAGTAATTCAGCATTTTAGTAATGAAAGCAGTTTATCGGACTCTTTAAACGTTTATGGGAAGCGAGAGCCAGAATTCTGAAGCGCAAATGCACAATTTAAACTCAGGGAATTGTATCAGCTTCAGTGTTTTAATTTAATTTGATGTCTATCAACAGTGACTATATATTAACGTAGTGTTTACATTGCAAAGCCATTTGTCAGAAACTGAATCGTCATATAAAATTAACTATTTACTCACAATCAATCTATCAATCTGAAGGTTGGGGGTTCAAATCCCAGGTCCACTGAAGTTACCAATGTGGGTCCTTGAGCAAGACCCTTAACCCTCATTGCTCCAGGGATGTTGTGATTAACCCTGCGCTCACCTCGTAATCCCTTTGGATAAAAGCATTCTGCTAAATGACCAAATGTAATATAAATGCCAAATATTTCCTTTAAAGGTTTAGTTTGTGATATCATTTGTATCGATCCTTCTCTTTACTTATTAATATGAACACTGCGTATATCTCTAGAGCATTTTGTGTTTTTGTGATTGTCAGGTGGTGGCGGATCAGATCCCCCAGCTGGTCCAGGGAGTGAGAGGAAGCCAAGCGCAGCCCGACAGCCCCAGCGCTCAGCTCGCCCTCATCGGCGCCAGTCAGAACTTCTTGCAGGTCTGTTGTGATTTCTGGTTGTGCGTTTAGTCTCCTGTTATATGTTTCAGCTCATAATTTGACCTTCTCCTTGGTGTTAGCCTGGCGCTAAGATGGTGACAGCAGCCAAGGCGTCAGTGCCAACTATTAGTGACCAGGCTTCCGCCATGCAACTCAGCCAATGTGCCAAGAATCTGGCTAGTGCCCTGGCTGATCTGAGGACTGCTGCCCAGAAGGTAAGAGTTTGAATTGATGAGATAGACCTTTATTTGTCCCACAATGGAGAAATTCACATTCTCAGCAGCATGTTACATTAGAAAAAAGGTGAAAAGATATTTAGCAATTTAAAGAAATTAAATAGAAATATATATATATATATATCCTAGATAAATTCTAATTTTCAGTTATGTACATATAAGTGGAATAAAATGAAAGAAATATTGCACATATGATACAGTTTGATATTTGATTAAACAGCAGAAAGGTATTGTACTAGGGGTGTGAATCTCTCAGTGTCTTTCGATTCGATTCCGATTTTTGAGGTCACGATTCGATTCAGAATCGATTTTCAATTCAGAATCGATTTTTCAGTTCAAATTATGTGATTGACAAGATGAAACAAATATAACATTTATTTAAAACAATACTTTCAGGTTCCTTCTTGTATCAAATCTTTTTGCATCATTTTATATTCATACAAAAAATAGGATTACGCATAAAATTCTGCAACTAAAATGAGCAGTATTAGGTTAGATTAGCTAGCTGGCTTGTTCTCAGGACAGGGCAACAATCTATCGCTGGACACACATTCACTCACACAAACACACTCTATATGGGGCAATTTGGAGAATTCAATTGACCTTGATCCATGTTTTTGGACTGTGGGAGGAAACCGGAGAACCCGGAGGAAACCCACACGGACAGAACATGGTAACCACTAAGCCACCGTGCCCTACTGATGAACAAATAATTCAAAATATATTAATACAAAAGTGTACCATAGTGCCTTAGCCTTTAATCGAAACTAAAATACAGACTTTACACAGGTTTCCTCCGGGTTCTCTGGTTTCCTTCCACAGTCCAAAAACATGGATCAAGTCAATTTTATTCTCCAAATTGCCCCATATAGAGTGTGTTTGTGTGAGTGAGTGTGTGCCCCCCCCCCCCCCCGTGACCCTAATATAGGATAAAGCGGAAGATGGATGGATGAATATTAAAACACTGTCCATATAATAAACATCTGAGCACGTTTTCTTTACTGATACCTCAAATATTTGAAAGCCTGAACCTGTTCACTTAATCCTTTCTGAGGAATTTTAGGTTCTGAATAAAATACGAGGTCAAGAACTAGGATAAAAAGGGAAAGAGGTTTTGATAGTTTATGTCAATACGTGTCTGCCCCCTAACTTTAGCTCCTGTTTGTGTTCTAGGCTCAGGAGGCATGTGGTCCTCTAGAGATTGATAATGCTTTGAACATGGTGAGGGGACTGGAAAAGGACATGCAGGAGGCGAAGGCCTCAGCCTCTGAAGGAAAACTCAAACCTCTTCCTGGAGAAACGGTAAATACGAACATTGCTTTCCATTTTAATATCTGTTTACCAAATTTCATCACCAAATACTGAATGATATACATGTTTTATTTAACAGCACACAGCAAGGTTGTGTTGGATAGTGTTGGTGTAATCATCTTTTATATGATTATATATTCTCAAGGTTACGGCAGCATTACGGTTAAGTCTGCAGAGCCTTTAATGATCTGGCTTTTTTATATAACATTTATAGTTTGCCTTTGAGCCTCTAGATTTAATATAATAATACATTTTGTGAATAATGAAATACATAGATTCTGAAAATACGAAAGGATCTTTTTATGGTTATATACACTGTGTTCCAGGGCAAGCTCTTTATTAGGAACATGGTTCAGATTGTGGGAATTGTCTTCCTTTGATTTATTTTTATTATATTTTAGATTGTCCATTTAAATCATTTTTTCTTATTTTTCATTGACTTTCTTTCAGTAACATGGGTTTTGTTGCACAGTTCTAACCAAAAAGTTCAGTAACATTTTAGTAATGAAAAGATCAGTATATATTTCATACTTAATTCAGTCCATCTGGCACCAGCAGTCATGCCAACTATCAGATACACTGAAATCACACGCCGTTCTGATGATTGATTTAAATATATATTGTGTCTGATCAGCGACACGGTGGCTTAGTGGTTAGCATGTTCTCCTCTCAGCACTAGGGATTCCCTAGGGGTTCGAATCCCAATCTGGGTGGAGTTTCCATGTTCTCCCCGTGTCCATGTAGGTTTCCTCCGGGTTCTCCGGTTTCCTCCCACAGTCCAAAAACATGGATCAAGTCAATTGAATTCTCCAAATTGCCCCATATAGAGTGTGTTTGTGTGAGTGAGTGTGTGTCCAGCGATGGATTGGTGTCCTGTCCTGGGTGTATCTGCCCAGCGCCCGAAACGTTCTCCCCTGGATGGGCATGGGGAACCCCACCGTGACCCTAATAGAGGATAAAGCAAAAGATAATGGATGGATGGATGGATATTGTGTCTGGCTGATTAAATGATTATTTAA